>JAUTBS010081089.1:0-13152 GCA_032361285.1 Aequorea victoria | reverse complement strand
TTAGCTAACAATATGTTAAAAGATCTCAATACTAATGATTTAATCAATTAAAATCTAATATAATCAATGTGGGACAATCAGCCCATAATATCTCAACAAGGTTATTCCAACAAATTCATAATCAAATGTTATTTTATTTAAATGCGGAAGCGAAATGCATGTCCTAGAGGTCTTATTTCTGGATCTCTTGAAGCTACCGAGTCCATCAACTAGCTTCTTTCTTGATTACCTGAAATGTTATATTACAACGTCAGCTAAAGTTGATGAATGAATACATGCATAATAGAATACAGTTCAAAATAGAGAATTTAAAATATCTTGTACATCAAACATAATCATGGTATGAGATATACAGTATAATAAAAAACGCGATCACACACCCATCATTTCATTGAAAAGGGGCGATCACACAACCCGTCATTTCTTTCTTGAAAATATATCTTTTTCCACATGGTTTCGTTATCAATACGAGTCACCAATATCTCAAACTGAACATCAGATGTGTCCTCAAATCAATATAATGACAATGGTATAGTGATATGCTCATCAAAGAATGAGTGTATCAATCAATTGCCATAGAAATAGCCTGAGCATAACATAGTAACCAATGCTACTTCATAACTGAGGGCAACCTCGATCCATTAGATCCAATATCGAAATAGAGTCACCCAGGTTGGCGCCTGAGTTTGTTCCCTAAACGATACCGATTAAGGTCACCGGATGCACCCGGACTGTCCCTTAACCATTGAGTTAACTAGAGTCACCACGAGATTCAGTCTGGGTCTATTTTTTAGCTGGCCAGAGTCACCTCCGTAGTGGGCTTTCCCCTGGATTTTCTCATTTCATTTCTCAATAATCATATCTCATAATCGCACCATATATATAGGAATCAAAAACTTGTAAAACATTTGTACAATGATTTTACAAGAGAAAATCATACAGTATTTTTAAAAGTATTTAAAATTATGCATTTTCTTTTTAAAGTAATTTGGGGGATACGAAATTTTTTATTAAAAGTACGTAGCATATAAATTCACTCACTTGATATCCAATGTAAGCTCAAAAGCAAAAGTAATCTATGGTTCACACGTCGCCCTAATTTATACAAGACAATTCATCATAATCCATAAATAAAGCTATTTAAACCATTTAATACTACCAAACGGACTCTTCCCCATTTTATAAGTTTTAAAGTTTATTTCAGGGGTTAATTATATCCTTAATCACTTTATTTTATCCTTTAAATTGATGCACAAAGTAAGCCTAAGCTTTAAGATTTATTTTAGAATATTTTTTAAGAATTTTGGTACTGTGAGTCGACCCAACAGAGATATTCACAGCCAAAAAGCCACCACAGGCGACCATGAGTCGACACAGCAAGGCTTTGTGTCGACTCAAAGGAAAAAAGTCTTAGTAAATGCATAACAGGAGACCGTGAGTCGACTCAAAGGGTCTGAGAGTCGACCCAAGTCTCTCAGGTGGTCATGAGTCGACACAACAGAGGCTGTGTGTCGACCCACGGTAACAACTCACGGTAGAAAGTGACTCTGAGTTGACTCAAAGGGTCTATGAGTTGATCCAAGTCTCTCAGGTCACCATGGGTCGATGCAGGTGTCGACCCCAAGGCAGGAAACCATTGTACAAGACACTCTGAGTCAACCCAAAGAGATGGTGAGTCGACCCAGAAGGTAGGAACCCACAAAATAGGCATAACAGGAGATTGTGAGTTGACCCAAGGCATGAGTGAGTCGACCCAATGTATGACAGAGGGTCATGGGTCGACTCAAATGGTCTATGAGTCAATCCCAGGTAGTAGGCTGTTTAAACAACCGAGGACTAGGCTTCATGAGTCGACTCACCCTCCACGTGAGTCGACTCACTAGCGACGGGATACAACCTCTATAGGACGTGAATCGACTTAACCCATATGTGAGTCGACCCAAAACTTAAGACCAAAGATTTTAATGGCTAAAATCTCTGATTCCAGGGTCTTTTCTTTTTCTTTTTTTATGATTTTATCATTCATATTTATTTTCTCATAAAACAGAGTTGATATATATACTTTCATACTTAGATTTTTCATTGTATATGCATATACATATCAGTTATATATATTGAAGGGGCCTGGTTTTAACACAAGCCCGGAATCCCATTACGTGCCCCGGGCCCATGGACCACAAGTCGGGTCGGGCATGAGAAACCCAAAAAAGATGCTATGTCGGCACCTACCGAGCACGAGGTATGTACACAGTGCCTAGAAAAACCTTCGTGCACGATACCGAACACAACCACAGTCGAACATGCCATATTTGTGCACATGGCCGAACAGGCAATATTCGTACATGAGGCCGAACAGTAAGACCTCGTAGGCGAGGCCGAACAATAAATCTTAAATGTGACAGCCTGAATGATGAACAAGTACTGACACCCAAACATTAAATACGCCATAAATGGGTATTAAATGCGCGATATGGGCATGATCAGATCCTCTTAAATGGAATTCAATGTGCACTATTTTCAGAGGATCTTATGGCTACTCTGCTTGGGCAGAGCTAGGCTCAGCTGGGGACAGAGTGGCAGTAGGGATAATCATCATAACAAAGACTTTCTGTCCTCAAACTGCCTATAAATATGAGGGCTCCTCTACAGGTAAAGGGAGGCAGATTTCCCAAAACATTTTCTGCTTCATACAATTATTTACATACTCGTCTCCGATTTATGTTGAGCCTAGTGCTAACTTAAACGTCAGAGGGAGATTTCGGCGAAGAAACTCCGCCGGACAGTAACTTTGTTTGTCATTTCAGGAACAACCGAGCTACAGTGAGGCCGAACAATAGCCCCATTCGAGAGAATCTAAGTCTAGTTTGATTCAACCCAACTCGTACACCATTGTGAATTTTCGTGCTCGCACATATATATATCATTATATATATAACACATCCTTGATTCTGTTGCATTAAATTGGTGAACATGACATATTCATATATATATTTGAGTCATTAAAAGATTAAACCTTATCAGATGATTAAATAAATATATGAACATGGTGATATATATATATATATATATATATGTATGTATGTATGTGTGTGTACGTGTGTCTATATATACATATCTGTTTTTTATTACAAAAAAACAGGGAGTTTAAATATAAATCAGGGAAGGTAGAGGACGACGACGATGGTAATGGCGCCGGTGAGGGGTGGCGATACCGATGGTGGCAGTGCCTGTGATGGGTGCTCGTGGTGGTGGCTGCTAGGCGGTGATTTCCAGAGAGAGAGAACTGAGAGGGATAACAGAGGTTCTGGTGAGGGATGAGATAGATATCGGGGTGAGGAAGAGTGATCAGGGATGGGATCAGATATATATATATATATATATATATATATATGTATATATATATATATATGCTTCCAAGGATCACGTTGTTATCCCAAAATCCCTCCCTGTGATCTTATCTTCCTAATTTCAAAACTACCAGCTATTATCACAACAATTTAGAGAATTCATATTATTTTATTTCCTGATTTGTCCCATTCTTCCCTTATATTTATTATTAACATATATTATGTTATCATTTATTATATAAAAGACTTCAGAGTATTAATTTATTACTTTAATTAAATTTCCTTTAATTAATTATTTTAAATTTCAGGATATATAACTTAATTAGATTTTAATTAGTTATTTATTTTAATTAATAAATTGTCTTTTTATATATAATTTACTGGGTTTTACAGCTTACACATTCCTTTAGCCTTTCATTCCACTGCTATGTCCTCATTTTGCTTGAATCAAAATTCTTCACTTTTTTATTTTTGACATTCTAGATTAGATCATTTATTTAGTGAACGTTTGAAACTCTTGGTTAAGTCTAGTCTTTTGGGTAACATTTATGCTTGTGATATTTCCTAGTGCAGTGGGTGTAAGTTTGCAAAATTGTTTGTTTTACCTTTCAATAAATGTACTTTCCTTTTACCCTCTCCTTTACAGACTGTACATACTGGTGTTTGGGGACCTGCCCCTATTGTGATTAAGGACAGTTCTGCGTATTACGTGTCTTTTGTTGATGACTACAGTCGGTTTACCTAAGTTTATTTAATAACCCACAAATTTGACTTTTACAAAATCTATCATTTTTTTCACTCCATGGTTCAAAATCAGTTTTCTACTTTAGTCAAAATCCTTCGCTCTAACTTAGGTGGAGAATATATTCTTTTTGAATTTCGAGAATTCTTAACTTCTCAAGGGACTATTCATCAATCGTCGCGTTCTGACACCACAACCCAAAATGGGCGTGCTGAACGAAAGTATCGTCACCTCGTTACCACTGCTGGGAGAAGTTGTGGTTACTACCACTTATCTTCTGAATAGGCTGTCCACTCCTTTTCTCTCTGCCACCTCTCCTTATGAGAGGCTTTACGGTCAACTTTCTAACTATTCTCTCTTTCGTATTTTTGGCTCTACTTGCTTTGTTCTCCTTCCAAAGCGGAAACGTACTAAACTCAGTACTTGTTGTACCTTATGTGTCTTCTTAAGTTATGATATTCATCAGAAGGGCTATCACTGTTATGATCCTGTAACTCAAAAGTTGTATGTATCCCTTCATGTCATCTTCCTTGAGCACTTATCTTATTTTTCTTATCCTTCTAAACCTGCCACAGTGGTCAAAGAGGATTTGTTTCATATTGGCCCCTTTCCTTTTGATGTGCCTCCCGATGAGTATCTTTCTACTCTCAACTTATCTACCATCTTTTTTATCGAGCCTGTTGACGTGTCTTCTGATGTGCCTTCTATTTTCTCTCAGTCTACTTTCTTGACACCTTTCCCTCACGTTTACTCGCGTCGCCGTGAAGCTCCTCCCCCACCGGTCTCCATCTCTCCTACTCCTTTGTCTGCGTCTCTGGACTTTGATCCGTCTGCATCTCTGGACTTTGATCCGTCTGCGTCTCTGGACTCTGATCTGTCTGCGCGCCGTTACCCTACTCGTGATCGTTGGTCATCAGTAAGACTAGTTGGCTTTACTAATAGTTGTTTCTCTTCTTCCTATCATTTTTTTCTCTCTCGTATCCATACTTATTTTGAGCCCATGTCATATAAAAAAGCTTGTAATGATCCAAATTGGGTCATTGTTATGACTGACGAGCTCACTACTCTTGCAAAAATTCAAACTTGGGAGCTGGTTCTTCTATCGGTTGACAAAAATTTGATTGGTTGTAAGTGGGTCTACAAACTAAAAACTCATTTTGATGGTTTTTTAGAGCGGTAAAAAACTTGTTTGGTTGCTAAGGGGCTCTCTCAAGAATATAAAGTTGGTTATGAGGAGACCTTTGCCCCTGTTGCCAAGGTGATCATTGTTCAAACTTTGACTTCTGTTACCGCTATCTACCAGTGACGTCTCTTTCAGTTAGACGTGAAGAATACATTTCTCAATAAATATCTTTTTGAAGAAGTTTATATGCATCATCTTTTGGGTTTCTCTCATCCTCCTGGTCTTGTTTGTCGTCACCGTCGTGCTTTATATGGGATTAAACAGTCCCCACGTGCTTGGTATGAGCGCTTTTAGTCTGCTGCTCTATACATTAGTTTCCCGCCTAGTCCACACGACTCAGCTCTCTTTCTTCGACACACCCCTACGAGCTTAGTTCTCCTATTACTATATGTGGATGATATGATCATTACTAGTTCTGACCCTTCTGCCATTAATGATGTGAAGTTTCATTTGTTTTACGAATTTGAAATGAAAGATTTGGATCCTCTTCGATATTTTCTTGGCATCGAAGTTGCCTCATCTCCTAAATGTTATCTTCTCTCTCAGTCCAAGTATGCTAGTGACATTCTTCATCGAGCTCGCCTCAATGATGGTAAGGTCGTTGATACTCTTATTGAACTTCATGCTAAGTTCTCCCTTTCAGACGATATTCCTTTTGATAATCCGACAGAGTATAGTTGTTACACCCACTCCCCGGAGAATAAATAAATCTACTCGGAGTAGTGCGACACCGGCTTATCTCATCCAATCTTATATAAAAAGATAACGATGCACACTGCATCTTTCATAAAATATTCTTCATAGATAATTAAAACCATCATTATACTCCAAACAAACAACTAAGGAAACCCCCATCCATATATACAAAATTATACAACTTTTAATCCATGGGATACTCAATCCCAACCATAAATACAACCTGATAATCATCTGTACAAAATATATTTACAACTCAAAGGAAGACTATACAAACAAGTCTTCATCTCTCAAACAGATCCTCCACATGGCACTAATGGACCAACATCTACCCCAAGTTATAATCTGCGACCACAAAGGTTATAGAAGAGTGAACTTAGCATCATAATCAAAAGTATACAATAGCAGATTATAGATATGCAGGCTTTCACACCAAAAATAATATTTTTGTTATAGAAACACATGCATGAGAAAACATACTCATGATCCGAATCACAAGCCAACACATACGATTTATCAAAATCCTCATGCTTTTGCATACGGCCCTACGACCACCCTAAAAAGATTTAAACATGCTTTTATTTCTTTTCAACCCAAGGCCCTATGGCCAAACCTCCGTGATTTGTAAAATATTTCAAATCCGACTCTACGGCCCATCTTATATTTTATGATAAAACATACATACATGCATTAACCGGCCTAACGGCCCATAATAGATTTCATGATAATATCCCGCCCACAAATAGTTTAAAAGCTTTCAACCGACCATATGGCCCAACAACCCGTTTAGAAAAACATAATTGATTTCTAAACCTACGACTCATTAGCCCAATATGTAAATGCTTAATAGAAATACATACGTGCTCACTAGCACACATACATACACGTCATTCAGTGACAAGTAGTCGTTTAATCTTACGATCGAGAGTTCCGATGGTACCGTTACCTCATATCAAAACGCACTTTCATTTGAGTAGCGAGTGTGAGGAGCCACTCATTTAACACCAGTGGTAAGTGCATCACCACCCGCTATGGGCTACAAATATAACAGTCACTTTTGGGCTACGCCCCCATCGGGACAAAATTTGTCCACCACTAGACCTCCACCCAATTTAGGGGCAATACCTTTAAGGCTACTAAACACCCACACAAGAGATAATGCCTTTAAGACTACTAAACGCCCATACAAATGGCCCACCCGGGATGGTTACCCGTTAAAAATTTGGCACTTTCTGACAAAATAATATATTTACAGAAAATATATTTCACACACACACAAGCAACTCATGCTCAGGTTCTTTATATAAAAGAGAAACTATTTTACAACCATACAAGCAACACATGCTCACACTCTTTATATGAAAAGAGAAACATATTTTGAAACATGAGTCACACATACTCACACTATACTTTTCACAAAACTCTTTTCAAACATGATGAGAAATGCATAACACAATGCATAATAACAAAACATGATCATAAATGTATATAAAATATTTTTACAACATACTAGTCATTATGATTCAGCTAGTCACTCTCACCTGATTTGCGTAACTCAATGATCATCTCTTAAAATTGGAGACGTCGCTCTACCGTCCGCGGCTATCCTTTCGGAACCTAGATTTTATCACAATCCATGAATGAATATCAACTCATACTTCATATGCATTCTAAGATCTTATTTCTTAGACCTCATGATCATCTTATGATTCTTAGTTCTATTTGGAACATCACATCTTTTGTTTTTTAAAGATTTTTCCATCCTACCATGCTTGGTAAATACATTTTAACATGTTAAACTTGTATAATAAATTGTGTTAAGGTTTTAGGGGCTAGATACGGATGTTATCTACATCTTTTATGAAGAAATCTAAGGTAAAAAGCAGCCACAAAGGCTCCAAAACATTCCTGG
Organism: Aequorea victoria; assembly: GCA_032361285.1. Lineage (NCBI taxonomy): Eukaryota > Metazoa > Cnidaria > Hydrozoa > Leptothecata > Aequoreidae > Aequorea > Aequorea victoria. The sequence continues at coordinate 5,272 of JAUTBS010081089.1, read as the reverse complement.
AAGAAGGTTGTCTCACGCCTTTGGATCGACTCAAACTTGGATTGGATCGACTCACATGCCTCAGGGTTGACACACCACATCTTTGGGTCGACACACGCTCATGCCTGAAGAAAAAAATATTATTCGAAGAATGTCGACACACGCTCATGCCTGAAGAAGAAAATATTATTCGAAGAATAACCCTAGATGGGGGATGAATAAGGTCTTTTAAAAATCTTTTTTATTTAAAAATAATTTAAACAATATAAGCAATATATATATATATATATAATCACAGATAATTATAATAGCAATAAAGAGATAGAGACAGAGAGATGATATCATCGTTTTTACAGTGGTTCGACTATTCTAGCCTACCTCTACTCCTCAAGCTTCCCTTGATATTTTTCACTATCTGAGAGCACTTACGGGTGTTCTTTAAAAATTTTACAAGCTATCACCAAGCTGCGTTTCAAAATCACCTGCCATCTAGCCCTTGTGATTTTTGCTTAATCTTCTTACACAAGACTCACCAAGCTGCGTTTTAAAACCTCCAAGCTTCTAGCACTTGTGATCTAATATTCCAAACATTTTCAAAAACTCATCAAGCTGAATTCCAAAGCTCTCAGACTTCTAGCACTTGTGAACTTTCTTTTTGTGTGCTAAACCACACACAAAGAATAGTACAGGGTGACTCACCATTACTTTTAAAATGAATTGGAAGGTTGTTTGTTTCACAAACAATAAAAGAAATACTCTCTGTGAAGAGTTGATTTTTGCACTGTAGCACTCTGATGAAAACACACGAGCAAGATGATGAATAGTAGTTTCTAGGACTTTTCTAAATGGTAGATGAGAGAATCTGTTTTTGATCTTGAATGAGTGATATAAGATTTTCTCTCGTTTCTTTTTCTAATTTCTCTTTTAGAAAGAGTGATTGATAGATTTGATAATATGATATATTCTGGTGTTGTTGGGTCTGCCTTCTTCTCTAAGAAATCATATCTTTATATAGACATTAGCTTCAAGCACATCTTGAGATAAAGCTTGCAATTAATGATCTTGATACTGAGGAGTGATTCTCGTGATTTGTAATCCACATCTGTCACTGTCTTGTTTTGGACTGATTCACTAATCAAATCTGATTTCAAATTCAAACTTGAATAATGACGCTGTATATCATATCTGAATCTACTGTAGCGATATCCTGTAATTAATTAATACGATCTTTGATTCTTTTTTTCAACGATTTTCTATATCTTCATGGGATTGATAATAAAATGAATCCCCATATTAATTCATGCCTGAATATAGTCCTTGAAGATCAGATCTTAACATTTAATGCTCTTTGATACCGCCGTATTTTTCTGTGATCGTGCTGAAAAAAGCTATCTGCGCAATTCTGGGTTGACTCAAGGTGAGCTTGGGTCGACTCAAATACCTTGGGGAAAATTACAGCACCAGTGAGTCGACTCATCAACTATCTGGGTTGACTCAAAGTGTGATCGTCTCTGTTGTTTGATAGAAGCCTCCAGTGGATCGATTCATAAGATCTTTGCGTTGACTCATGAGAGTCTCTGTGTTGACTTGTTGTTGTTGGTCGACTAAATCTGTTTCTGTCTCAGCTCATGTGCTCTTGGGTCGACTCAGAGTTGGTCTCTGTGAGGAATGTTGGCATTGGATCGACTCCTAAGATATTTAGGTTGACTCATGATGTCGTATGGAGCGTTGAGTTGAGGAGTTGGCTGGATTGTATTGGCTCATGTGCTTAGTCTTGTACTTGTGTTGACTCATGATGAATGTGGGTCGATTCATAGATACGCCTGAGAGAGATCTAGAGAATTAGAGTGGATGGGTTGACTCATGGGTAGAATGGGTCAACTCATGCTTACGCCTGTTAAAGATCCAGAGAGGTATCTTGTTTGGGTTGACTCATTGGAAGATTGTGTCAATTCATGGCTACGCCTATTAAAGATACAGAGAGCTAATATGTTTGGATCGACTCATTCGCAGATTGGGTCGACTCATGACTACGCTTGTTAAAGATACAGAGAGCTAACTTATTTGGGTCGACTCATTGACAGATTAGGTTGACTCATGGCTGTTAGCCCCAAGGTTTAACAAATCAATTTATTAATTTTAATGATAACAAACAAAACTTTTACGAAGATAAAAAGAAATATTTTATAAGTTCCAAGTTTTGTGAAAAATATATAAATGATTTCAATCACTATATTAACAAGTTAAACATGATATATCAATTAATCACAATTACTGTGTATATCTTGTCATATATTCTTCAATTAATCGTCAAAATATTTCTAATGATTATCTAATAGGTTAACACCCATGATTGGGGTTAACTTTGTATTTGACATTGCTTGAAGTGATTTTAGGTATTAAAATAAGTGTTCAAGTATTTTTAACATCATTAAAACCATTCCCAAACATAGCCTAATCACAGAAAACAAAATAGAATTTTTTTCTAAACCTTTGAGTCGGCCCACACCACCATCTATGTTGACCAAATCACAAAAACCCTATGTTTCTCTTATCAGGCATGACTATGAGTCGACCCAAACCTTCCATGAGACCTCTGTATCTCTAACAGGCGTAGCCCTGAGTCGACTCAAATCACTTTGCTATTTGGATCTCTAACAGGCGTAGCCATGAGTCGACCCACTTTGTCCATGAGTCGACCCAAGTCTAAAGAAAAGTACATGAGCCGATACAAGCCAGCCCAGACCTCTACCCAACGCACACTGTGACATCATGAGTCGACCCAAATAACTTAAGAGTCGACCCAAAGTGTACATCCCTCATAGGAACCACCTATGAGTCGACCCAAATGAAGATGAACTGACATAAAGCCACATGTAGTCGACCCAATGCACAAATCACTCATAGGAACCACCATATGAGTCGACCCAATGACCTTATGAGTCGACCCAAGTCTAATGAGCTGACACAGAAGCCATATCAATCGACCCACAACAATAAGTCTGCACAGGGACACTAATGAGTCGACCCAAAGTCTTCATAAGTCAACCCAATGAAGCCCTCTGTCAAACAACAGTGACGCAGACAGTGTTTCACCGCGATTTAAGGAAAAAATGGTGATATCTCAGAGTATTAAATACTAGGATTTGATCTTCAAAGTCTATATTCAGGCACAAATTATTATGGGGATTTATTTCAGTATCAATCCCAAGAAGATATCTCAAATTGTTGAAATAGAGAACTCAAGATCACATCAATTAATTAGAGGATATCGCTACAGTAAAATCAGATTTAACGTACAACATCATTATTCAGTTTGAATTTGAAATCAGATTTGATTGAAAAATTAGTCCAAAAGAGGACAATGACATAAATCAATTGCAAAGCACTCCTCAGTATCAAGATCATTATTTACAAAGATTTATCTCAAAGATATGATTGAAGCAAATGTCTATATAAAGACATAATTTCTCAGAGAAAAAAATAGACCACAAGACGAGACACTACAATACACCAGATCAGATTATCTATCTATCAATCACTCTTTTCAAGAGAGAAATTAGAAAAATAAAGGAGAGCAAATCTTGTATCACTCATTCAAGATCAGAAATAGATTCTCTCATCTTTTATTCAGAAAAGACACAGCAACTACTATTCATCATCTTACCTGTGGGTTTTTCTTCAGAGTGCTACAGTGCAAAAATCAACTATTCACAGATAGTACTTCTTTCATTACAACTCATTGTAAAAGTAAGGGTGAGTCACCCTGTACTATTCTTTGTGTGTGGTTTAGTACACAAAAAGAAAGATCACAAGTGCTAGAAGTTTAAGGGTTTTGAAACGCAGCTTGGTGAGTCTTTGAAAAGGCTTGGAACATTAGATCACAAGTGCTAAAAGCTTAGAGGCTTTGAAACGGAGCTTGGTGAGTCTTCTGTAAGAAGCTGAAGCAAAAATTACATGTGGTAGAAGTTTGGTGGTTTTAAAACGCAGCTTGGTGATAGCTTGTAAAAGGTTTGAAGCACAACCGTAAGTGCTCTCAGATAGTAGAAAATCTCAAAAAAAGCTTGAGGAGTGAACATAGACTGGAATAGTCGAACCACTATAAAAATGACAGTGTCATTTCTCTCTCTCTCTCTCTCTCTCTCTCTCTCTCTCTCTTTATTGCATTTATATTTATCTATGATTATATATATATATAGTGCTTATATTGTTTAAATAATTTTTAAAGAAAAAAGATTTTTAAAAGACCCTATTCACCCCCCTCTAGGGTCATTCTTCAAATAACAAAGGCGTGGAGAGCTAAAGCACCATTGAAGCTTGTTCATACCGATGTGTGTGGGCCTATGGAGACAACAACTCATGGAGGTAACAAGTACTTTATTATTTTTTTGGATAGTTTTTCAAGAATGACTTGATTATATTTCATGAGGCAAAAATTCGATATTTTTACTATTTTTAAAAAGTTTCAAAGTCTTGTTGAAAGGCAAAGTGGCCACCTTATCAAAGTTTTAAGAAGCGATAGAGGTGGAGAGTACAACTCCAATGAATTTATGAAATTTTGTGAAGATATTGGTATGGAAAGGTAACTGACTGTTGGGTACACTCCACAACGAAATGGAGTGGCGGAGAGAAAAAATAGAACCATAGAGGAAATGTCGAAGTCTATGTTACATGAAAAGGGACTACCCAAGACTTTTTGGGGTGAAGCCGTGTATATGGCGGTTTACTTGATGAATTGATGTTCTAGCAAGGCTCTTGAGTGCAAGACTCCAATTGAAGTTTGGAGTGGAAGAAACCCATCCGTGAATCACTTGAAAGTCTTTGGATGCATTTGTTATACTCATGTTCCGAAACAAGTAAGGCACAAGCTTGATGAAAATAGTGAGAAGTGTATTTTTGTAGGTTATAGGTCCCAATCAAAGGGTTATAGACTCTATAATTTGAAGACAAACAAGGTGATTATTTGTAGAGATGTTCTCTTTGATGAGAAAGCTTCTTGGAATTGGAATGCAAGAAATGTCCAAAACCAGGTAAGTATTTTTCATGAAGAAGCGGAAAATGAAGAAGATGAAAGTGATGATATTCATGAAGCTCCACAACAAATGTCTCCAATTCCTAGTTCACAAGCATCTCCATCGAGATCAAGTTCAAGTTCAAGTTCCACATCTCCAAGTTCAACTCCAAAAAGAATGAGAAGTCTTAGTGATGTGTATGCAAATTGCAATTTTTGTATTGTTGAACCGGAAAGCTTTGAAGAAGCAATTAAGGAGGAAGCATGGAAGAAAGCCATGGA
>JAUTBS010080978.1:0-13154 GCA_032361285.1 Aequorea victoria | reverse complement strand
CTTTTCCGCCTGCTTTCTCTACCACTCCTTCGTCTTCTACCTCGTCTTCCTCGGGCTCGTTGTCCGTTAGCTGTTGTTTGAAGAATATCTCCAGCCTAGGTATTTTCTGCCCAAACCCTTCATCGATCCATGGTTTCAAAAATCCACAAAAAGAAAAAGTCTCACCTTCCTTCACATACTGCCCATTTGGAGGTCCATAGGGTGGCAGCAGAGCCAGATATTCTGTATCGATTCTCTTGGCCCATGCCTTCCTTTATACTTCCAACTTTTATTTAACAAGATCTTGTGTCGTGGGCTTGTATTCAAGACCAAAGATGTATTGATTGCCCTGAACGCAGACTGGTTCAGTTCTACCTTGTTGACTTTTTCCCAGCCCTAGGCCTGAGAATTACGACATTTTTCCCATCATCATTACCGCCTGAGGTTTTACGTATTACTGTTCTCCATTCATCAAAGTATGGATAGCTGCTGTTTCATCAAATTCGAAACTGCTCAGGGTGAGATCTTATTCTCTGTGCTGTATCTCAAGCAAAGGAGTGTCATCAGTGGCAATAGCCTGGATGCTTGATTCACCAAATATAGTCAGAATAACTCCAACCCTTATTATTTTAACCTTCTGATGGAGGGTGGACGAAACTGCTTGTACATTAGGATCATGTAACCACGATCGGCCTAACAACAGATTCAAGGAGGCCGGCACATCCAGAACGTGAAACTCGATCTCACTATCGGTGGGTCCTATGGTAACAGCGAACTTGACTACCCCCAGCACGTTTCTACAGGTGTTGTCATATACTCATACTCCTTGAGTAGTTGGAGTAAAACCTTGCTCTCTTAACTCGAGGCAGTGCGTTATTCTGAGTGGGCAGACATTCAGTGCTGACCCTTTATCAATTAGAACCACATGTACCTATTTTCCTAGGCACTTTGCTATTATGTGGAGGGGTTTGTTATGCAGATGTTCTTCGACGGGCAGATCCTTGTCGGAGAAGGCCATGACGTTCTTTAGCTTGGTAGGAGTAACCATTCCTACCAGCTGTTCAAGAGTGGTATCTATAGAGATGTCAGCTTTGCTTAAAGCCCTCAGCATGACTTGCTTATGTTTGTGGGATGCCATCAGTAGCCCCCAAATACTTAGGTTAGCTTAGATTTTCTTAAGCTGTTTCAGTACAGCATCATCTTCCTCTTTGCATCTACTATAGGCTGACTAACTTTGCCTCTCTCTAAGTTGGCGGGTTTGAAGTGTCTTCCACTCTTGGTCAAGTGCTCAATCTCTTCCTCGGGGCTCCATAGACTGTTTCAGTGATCAGTAGCAGGGTTTACTTCAGACAAATCTAGTCATTCTAGTCTCTATAGACTGTCTCCTGCTGCTTTCTCTGTCTTTGTGTCGGTTGCTAGTTGGTTTGTGCTGGCCTCTGATTTTTCCTCTGGGGGCGGGCTTTGTTCCTTTTTTTCTTCTTGGCAATTAATTTCTTCCACTGCCCATAATTCCTCGTCTTTCTAGCCATCATCGGGCCCTGAGTAGTCCCAGATATCGTCATCAAGAATGAAAAGGTCTAAGATGCCTTCTCCTTCTTTAGATGGGATATCTAGGTCGGCCTTTTGTTTACCTTTACTCCTAATCCTGTTCTCGGCAATCCTGATATTAGTGGGCCTAATGCTTGTCATGCATTCAGCTTCTTTGTTGCTCTTTCTTCTTCTTCTATACTTCCCGGCATATCTGGACTTCGGTTTTCCTCAGCACTGGTTTGAATCTTGTTGTCAGACTCATTCCTAGGTTTTGATCTTGTGTCCTCATTAGTTCCCGCCGCTGTTATCGTCTTCGTCCCTGTCCCTGTCCCTATTTCTGTTCTCGGTTCTGGTTTTATTGCTGCTAACTCTGCTATCTCTATTTTTATTTTCTCTATTTCTGCTCTTGCTTCTATCACAACCTCTCTTTCTGCCTTTGTTTTTGTCCTGGATCCTATTCTTAATCCTTATTACCTGAGTTCCCCTCTGATTCCTCTTTCAGTTTGTTTGTATCTATTTCTTCTACATGATTACCTTGGTAGGGTGCCAAAAGTAGAGAGGTTGTCATCATCGGGGTTGTTCCCTTCCTCTCTTTCGTTAAACTCGTCGTCTGTGCATATTTCCTCTAATTCGTCTGACGACATCCATCGAAGCTGCCATTTATGTTGGGGTTATAGAAGGCAAAATCCATGTGTACCTCATTGTTTGCTATCATGTTGTCCCATTCCTCCATCATTTCCTCTGCATCCTACAGTTCTTCCAAGTTGTTCTCTTCGACATATAGAGTTCCTTCTGCATCTAAAGAGCACAGAAAGTTCCCTTCTGGGAGAGGTGGACTTGGTCTGACAGCCCCTTTCGAGCAAATATAGATACTAGGATCATAGCGGGGTGAGACTGTATGGACATGGTTTATGTTCTGAGGGGGTGGGTTTGTATGATTCGATAGTGGGTTGGTGATAACATTAGGCTTAGCCGCCGTTGGGGGCAAAATTACCTTGTTATCAATCAAATCCTCGATCTTGTCTTGAAGCCTCATACAATACTAGATGGCATGCCCAGACATCTTGAGGTATTCGTAGTATGCTGCGGGGTTGAAACTAGCAGGATGTGTATTTGGAATAGATGTTGGTATGAGGGGGATCAAGTGCCCATTTTCTAACAATCTCGGGTATAGTACGGAGAGTGGAATGCTGAGTTCGTTGAATACTCTCTGGACTAATGGGAATGCAGAGGGTGGCCTGAGCGGCCTTTGTTGGGGGTTAAATGGATGGGGGTTGTATGACTGGGGATGATATGGCTGAGGGTTAAGAAGGTTTACTTCTACTACACTCAGCATGTTATTGTTGGGCGGGTTTAGGATAGCCTGGTTGGTTGGGTAGCTGCTCTAACCCTGATAGTTCTGCCCCTGAAAAGGCTGACCCTGATAGGCTTTCAGGCTCTCTATTGACTTGTGCCTGCCTCGATCTTCACTTGCGTTCTGACCTCGGTTCTCTCAATTTCTCCTGACTGGAGGGCATTCTCATTCTAGATTCCCGCATCAAATAATTGCTCGAAAGTCATGAGCGGTTGAGTGATGAGGTATTTTCTAAACTGGGGCTGCAAATTCTTCACTACCGCCCGGACCTATTCTTTTTCTGTAGGTCGGTTGGTCATCTTAGCTGCTTTACCCCTCCAGCGGGTCAGGAAGTCGACAAAAGCTTCCCAGAGGTTCTGTTTGGTGGTTTCCAACACCCTCATGGTTACGTCTAGTTGGACGTTGTAGTTATACTGCCCGACAAATGTCGTAGCAATATCTTCCCAAGTTTTAGTTCGGGTGGCTTCTAAAGTTAGAAATCAACATTGAGCGGGCCCCTGAGAGGGATAGATGGAAGAGTTGTGCTTTCAGCAGGTCATCGATGCCCATGGGAGATAGGGTACCGACATACATCCATAGGTGAATCCTAGGATCTCCAGTACCGTCAAATTTTTCCATATTCGGTATTTTGAACTTTTCGGACAGTTTGGTGTCAGGAAACAAGAAGAGTCCTTCTACATCGAGCATGTATCCATCGACTTCCCTGGCTTTTCTCAACACCTTTTCCAACCTGTCTATCTTATCAGACAGTAAGGCTTCTCGGTACAAGGCTGGGTCTATCACAGCAGCTTTAGTGGCAGTAGCAGTAGTAGCAGCGACAACTGGTCGAGTAACATTAACAGCTAGCTGAACATCATTGACGATAACAGCAGTGGGTCTATTCCCTGGAAGATCTGTGTCGTACTGTTCGTCGTCCCAGATCGGGTTGTTGACTACCTCGTCCTGTGGATTTCTTAGAACCTGGTTAGCCTGAAGGGCCCAAGTCTCTGCTTGGCATTGAACCTGGGCGTGGGTTTGTTCTTGGAGCGTGAGGGTCATGCCTTCGAGAGCTCACTGCACCTCTAACAAAGTTCAGATCAATGCAGCATTTGTATCGCCATCTCCTGCTATTATGCTTTCTGGATTGGAGTCTGATCTTTCGAGCCTTCCACTTGGTGACCGAATCCAGGAGGGCATAGCGTTAGTGCTTAAAGAAGCAATGATACCCTGATAGATGGAATAAAATATAGGAAACGAATCAACTCGTAAGACACTACAGCTTTTAGACGGTCTTACGAGAAGAATAAAGGCAGAACTATAATGTTAAGCGAGGAAAAAGATGGGTGGCAAAGACCTGGCAAAGGAAGCGCGAAAGAATCCCGAAAAAGAACAAAAAAGATTGCAAGTGACGATACCCGGCTTAAAACAAAAAAGAATCGTGGAGCCTCGTCTTGACAGCTCGACGATAAAGGAACCTAGGATTTCTTCAGAAAATCCTGAGCGAGAGAAATAGAGGGGTGCGGGTGATAGAACCCGACTTAAAACAAAAAGGACATAGAGATGCTAGATCTCTAGACCTATGAAGGGGTAGTAGGATGGACCCATCTTAGAAGAGCATCAAAACTGCCTCAACACCTCGAGATTCAAGAAGAACCCATATATGGTATGAAGAAGGTGCGGGACGGACCCGACTTTCCGTTGAGACCGGAGTCTCAAACGGTAGAAAAAAATAAAGGTTTGCGGGACGGACCCAGCTTTCCGTCTGAGACTGGAGTCTCAAACGCTAGACGAAAAAAGATTTACAGGATAGACCTGGCTTTCCATCTGAGACCAAAGTCTCAAACGGCAGACAAAAAAAGGTTTGCGGGACGGACCTGGCTTTTCGTCTGAGACCGGAGTCTCAAGCGGCAGAAAAAAGAATAGTTTACGGGACAGACCCAGCTTTTTGTCTGAGACCCTGAATCTCAAAACGGCAGAAAAATCGAAGGTGCGGGACGATACCAACTTTCCCTCTCCGTCGAGTCCCAGAAGGTTGAGTCTCTACTAGCGAAGAAAAGATGAAAAATACAGGCATGAGACAAAGCCGGCCTATCCGTCGAGATGTATCTCTACGGCCAAAACAAAAAAGGGTTTACGGGGATGGGCCCGACTTCTGTCGAGACTTATCTCTCTACGGACAAAACAAAAGAAAGATCGCAGGAAGCCCCAGTTTTCGTTGAGACTCGAAATTGCTACGGATAAAAGAAAAGGGGAGGCTTTGGAAGAGTAACCAAAGGAAAAAAAAACTTTTGCTAAGCGGCAGGAAAGGGTGCGAGCTTGGTAGCTCGGCTTCCGGCGAGACTTATCTCTCTACAGATGAAACAAAAGAAAGGCACGGGGACGATACCCGGCTTCCATCGAGACTCTAAATCTCTACGCTTAGAAAGAAAAGGGCACAGGAGACGAAGCGCGACCTTTTCGTGTGAGGAAAAACTCGAGCAGCAAGGGAGGTCGTGTGCGAGACGATACCCGACTTTATCATTGAGCCAGAGCTCGAAACGACGGTGGATGCCAGACAAAGCTGACTTATACTAACATAACTAACTCGATAAAAGGGGAGATGCGGTGACAAAGACCGACTTACACAATTGTTGCAAAGATCACGGAGGACTATCATCAAGAAACATCAAGCCGTGGCTCGATGACGAAGGAACTCGAAATTTTCAAGGAATCTCAAGCGAACAGAACATGAAGAGGAAGGGCACAAGACCTAACCAAAAGTTTGATTAGATCCCGGTCCAATGACTATGAAACTCGAGATGACCAACAGAGGGTCTTGGAAAGGAAGAGGTATGGGTTATCGAAAACTCGGCTCTCACTAAAGAGAAGAGGTTGGGTTAACAGCCCAACGACCATGAAAGTTCAGGACAACCCTGGAGGGACCCCAGAACAAAAAGAACAAGGTACAGGTTGAATAAGACCCGTTCATAAACGTAAAAGAGAGAAGTCAGGTTCGAAACCTAACGACTCGGGGGTTCGAGACATCCTCTGGAGGTCTCAAAAAAAGAAGGAGGTGTTGGTTGATGAAACCCGACTCAAAGAAATGACAAAGGGGTTAGGCAACGGCCTAACATCATCGAACACGAGAGATCCCACGGAGGGTCCCGAGAAAGATGAAGCGAGGTTCAGGTGGTGAAATCTGGCTCAAAAAGAGAAATGACAAAAGCTAGGCAATGGCCGAACGACGTCAAACCCAAAACAACCCACGGAGAGTCTCGGGAAAGAGCAAGAAAACTCGGGTGATGAAACCCGGCTCAAAAGAACGACAGAGGTTAGGCAACGGCTTAACGGCGTCAAAATAGAGAAAACCTACGAAGGGTCCCAGGAAAAAAAAACTAGACTCGGGTGATGAAACCCTGCTCGACGAAAAAGAAAAGAAAGAAAAAAACTACTCTAATCACTCAAAAGTAAACACACAATAAAAACACAACCTATAAGGCTATTTTTTCTAAAGGGAAAAATCCAAGCTTAAACGAATGCATATGAAAAGGCTTGGTAGTCCAGTAATCGGGTACCTTCTGAATAGGAATCAAGAATATACGTTCTCGACCAAGTAGTACCTGGCCAGGTCAAACAGTACGTAGTGATCCTTTTTGCCTGTATCCAAAGGGGCATATGGCCAGAAGGCTTGCTAACATCGCCTACATAGCTCCAAGACAGTTTTAAAAAACCGCTGAAGTGAAGGGTAGTGAAGCATTTGTCTTATTTTATTTTCTCCTTTCTTGTTTTGTTTTGAAAAGTACCCAATAAAAAAGGGAAGTTAAGAGATGAAAAACTATGCATGCAATGCTAATACTAATGATAAATTTAAGACAAGAACAGTTGAAATGTTTTTCAAGTTTAGCTCACTTTTTTTTTAAATAAATCCCCAGGGGAGTCACCACTGTGAGGATCCTGCCCTCTCTATCATCCTTTTCTTTTCTTCCTCCGTCCCTCACCCAAACGAGGAGTGTATGCGGAACGAACCATGAGGAGAAAGAAGGAAAGAGGGGTTTTCCCCCAAATGCGTCTGTGTTAAAGGACGCACGATTTTGGAGTCGCCACTTGGTTTTCGGATAAACCAAGAAACCAAAAACTTTCAAGGCAAAATAGTCCGTCCTTACCAGAGTAAATGGTTCAGGAGCTAGGGTACTAAAGGGGAAGGTGTTAGGTACCCCTCTCGCCCGATTCGAAGACCGGCATCTACTTAACCGTTCCGTTTTGTTCTTGTCTTAAACTTATCAAAACCAACACATACAGAAAGGGGTTGAAGAGAGATAAAAGCAAACAAGAAAATAAGACCTACCATAAAACTAAAGCTTTCTATGCATACTTACACTTAAGGCATGTCAAAAGTGGAGATAGCAGCATATCAGTGCAGTCATGCATATAAGGCATACTGTTAAAGCACAAAATTATAGAAAAAAGCTACTGGAAAGCCACTAATTTTTAAAAGAGGTGGTGCGTGCCACCTCTAACCTGGCGCGCACCACTCTCAGATGGCGTGCGCCACTTTTGGGTCCTCTGGAGATGGCACGCGTCACTATGGATCAGTGAGCTCGTCATTCAGAGGCCCAAAAGGGTTACTATTTTAGAAAATAGTGTAGTTTTGTGTGCAATTTATTCTTATAACAGAAAGAAATATACAACAGAAAGCATTTTAATAGAAAATTATAACAGGTAGAAAATATGCAAAAAAAACTAATAAAGAGCTACGGGAAGCCACTGGTCTTAAAACAGAGGTGGCGTCCGCCACCTCATGGCGTGCACCACGTTAGGACCCCTGAAGATAGCGCGCATCACTATGGATCAGTGAGCTCGACACCAGAAGGTCCCAAAGAGGCTACTATTTTTAGAAAAATAGTGTGCTTGGGTGTATGTGTTTTTATTATGTGAAGAAAAAGAAGAAGAAGAGATTTTACATGCGACTCTAAAAATGAAAGAAAAGACTAAGAGACAGGAAAGAAGCTAATATGTGATTCTAATGAAGGAAACATGCTTAGAAGAGGAAATAAGAGAAAAGAAACTCGGGCGGCTTCTTTCTCCCCTTTTACAAAAAAGATCAGTTTTAAGAAGGAGAAAAAATAGGGAAAGAGATGAATAGTTGGAAACCTACCGTATATCTCGTGAGTTAAGTAAAGTTTCAAGCAATATCCATGGCTCAGCTTTTATTCACGTATGACACGCCTTCGGTAGTCCTTTCGTGTCGTCTTTGAGCCTTCCAAGTCCTTCTAATGCGAAGGAGTCTAAATTTGGGTTCGTTTTAGTGAAGTTTCAAGGTTAGCTTAGGCTTAGTTTATTAGTTTGCCAAAGGTTCGGGTGGAATATATGTCTGGAGTCGGGATGGGGCGTAAATTCTGTAAAGGTTTGACTCTCTTCAAATTCTTTTTCTTTTGGGTAGGGGAGGGGTCCTATTTATAGAGTTTTCGGGCAAGGAGCTGACTTGGTGCCGAAGTCTCCTCTCAAGTGGCGTGCGCCATGTGGAGATCGGTGCGCGCCACTTTGAGGTGGCGCAGCGCAAGGTTAAAGGCTATTTGGGGATCTAACATGGTTTAGGCCAGTGGCATGAAAAGGTTATGGCGCGATGCTAGGTATTGAGTTTTGGGGTAGCGTGGATTGGTTTGGAAGGAAGTGTCGTGCGCCATATATAGGTGGCGCAGCGCTGGGTGGTTGCACCGAGGAGTATTTTTGGGTTTTTTTGGTGTTTTTGGGTTGTTTCGAGATGTTTCGAGATTTTTTTGGGATGCATTGGAAGTACTCCTCGAACTCTCAGACTTGCATAGAAGTTCTTTCAGTGCGACTGATGTACATTTCATCATTGGAAGTTCTTGGTGGAGACTGGCCGATGTTCAGTTTAGTCAAAAATTGGGTGTCTACGCCCCGCCAAGAAGGCTTACATGCAAAACTAGCCACAGACTAATGGGAGTGCAGGATAACAAACCTAGAATCCATGCAGCCAATGTGGAAAGGTCTATTCTCGTGGACATTATTGTGATGGTACAACAAAGATGTGCTTCAGTTGTGGTAAGCACGACACATGACCACTTATTGCAAAAATAAGGGGACAGGAGGACAACAGGCGCAACAGTTATTTTAGAATCAGAGGCCGCCTGCACATTACAATGGGCCAGCTCAAGGCCAGTATAATCGACAAGGAGATCAGAGGAAGCCTGCAGTCAATAGGGCACAAGGTCAAGGTACAATTATTGAGGGATGTGTCATTGCTTTTACTCGCGAGGAGGCAAAGGCTTCACCAACCGTGGTGCAAGGTACTATTATCATATCATATGTTCCTTCTAGAACTCTTATAGATTCTAGTTCTACACATGTTTTTGCTTCACCTGAGTTCTTGCATCGTCCGTCTATTACGGTAGAACGTTTGGATGTCTCTCTATGTCCACTCCTGCTGGAGACACAGTATTGCTACATGAGGTATGTCGTCTTGGAGTAGTAGAGTTGGATAATAGAATGTTACCGGTAGATCTCATATCTCTAGCCATTCGTGACTTTGATGTCATCTTTGGCATGGATTGGCTTTTCAAATATCATACGACCGTTGATTGCTATTATAAGAGGATAGTTTTCAACATAGTCAGACAACCTATGTTCTTCTTTCAGGAAGACATAAGGTTAAATGCCCTTCATGCAAATCTAATGTTGAGAAAGAGTTGTAAAGGCCTTTTGGCTTGTGTTGTGGACAGCAAGGTACTAGCAATGGAATTAGATGAGCTTCCTATTGTTAGTAAATTCCCCAATGTCTTCCCAGAAGATTTACCTGGTATTTCTCCTGATCTTGAGATTGAGTTCATGATCGATCTTGTGCCTGGTACTACGCCTCTCTCTAAGGCTCCGTACAAGATGGCACCCTTGGAGCTAAGGGAGTTGCAGGTACAGTTGTAAGAGCTATTGGATAAGTGTTTTATTAGACCCAGTGTTTCACCGTGGGGAGCTCTAATTTTGTTTATGAAGAAGAAGGATGGTTCTATGCGGCTATACATTGACTACAGGGAGTCGAATAAGGTCACTGTCAAGAATAGGTACCCTTTATCGTGCATTGATGATTTGTTTGATCAGTTACAAGGTGATCAAGTGTTCTCTAAGATTGACTTGCGATCTGGTGATCACCAACTAAAGGTCAAGGAGGCAGATATTTTGAAGATAGCTTTCAGGAGTCATTATGGCCACTATGAGTTCTTGGTTATGCCTTTTTGTTTGACTAATGCTCCAGCGAAATTTATGGATTTGATGATCGGATTTTTATATCACAGTTGGATCATTTTGTAGTGGTATTCATTGATGATATTTTAATCTATTCTAAAAGTAAGGAGGAGCATCAGAGGAACATTTATGGGAAATCTTTCAGACTCTTTGGGAGAAGAAGTTGTATGCTAAGTTCGGCAAGTGTGAATTATGGTTGGACAGTATATCTTTTTTTGGTCATGTTGTCAGTAAGAATGGAGTTTCTGAGGATAACAACAAGATTGAGGCTATTGTTGATTGGCCGCGACCGACGTCAGTAACTGAGATATGTAGTTTCTTGAGACTCGAGGGCTATTATCGACGGTTTATGGAAGGATTCTCCCGTATTGCCCTGCCGCTTACCAGCCTTACTCGAAAAGGGGTGAAGTATGAATGGACGGATAAATGTGAGCCCAATTCTTAGGAGCTTAAGCAAAGGTTGATTTTGGCTCCAGTTCTTGCATTGCCAACGGAATGCAGTAATTTTCTAATTTACAGTGATGCGTCACGGTAAAGTGATAGCTTATGCTTCACGCCAGTTGAAAGTTCATGAGAAGAATTACCCCACACATGATTTGGAGTTGACAACTATTATTTATGCACTAAAGATATGGCAGCACTACTTATATGAAGAATCTTGTGAGATCTACACCGATCATAAAAGTCTGAAGTATATCTTCACTCAGAAGGAGCTCAACTTGAGGCAAAGACAATGGCTTGAATTGTTAAAAGACTACGATGTCGAGATACTTTACCATTCGGGAAAAGCGAACGTTGTGGGTGATGCTTTAAGTAGGAAGTCTTCGGGAGGTAGCTCAGCATCATTAGCAGTTCAACATCATTTAGTGAAAGATTTGAGGAGGATGAGACTAGAGATAATACAACATAGGAAAACGGCCTTGTGTAGTCAGTTAATAATGACGCTGACCTTGCTAGAGAGAATTCATGTGGCTCAATAGGATAATCTTCAATGCAAGAGAAATGTGGAAGAGTTGCACAAAGGCGAGAGTAAAAATTTCAGAATCAGTGACGATGGGGTTCTTAAATTCAGAGATCGGCTGTGCGTACCTACCAACAATGAATTAAGGAAAGAGATTTTGACCGAAATTCATAGTTTTGGGTATAGCATTCATCCGGGAGTTTCTAAAATGTATAGAGATCTTTGAGAGCATTTCTGGTAGAATGGGATAAAGCGGGATATACCAAAATTTGTAGCGCATTATCTTACTTTGTCAGTAGGTAAAAATTGAGCATCAAAGACCCGCGGGAAAACTTCAACTATTACCACTAACCGAGTGGAAGTAGGAGAATATCACGATGGATTTTATATCTGGTTCACCCCGTACGCGTAATGGACACGATGTTTTTTGGGTGATAGTGGACCGACTCAGAAGGTCAGTGCATTTCATCGCGATCAGGATGACACATACCTTGGATCGTTTGGCACAGTTATATGTGAGAGAGATTGTTAGACTTCACGGTTCACTTGTATCGATTATTTCAGATCGTGACCTACTTTTTGTTTTTAAGTTTTGGGGTGCCTTACAGACTGCTAAGGGTTCTCGGTTGGATTTCAACTCAGCTTATCACCCGTAGACCGATGAATAGTTGGAGAGAACTATTCAGACGTTGAAGGATATGTTAATAGATTGTCAGTTACCACTGATGAAGTTCTCTTATAACAACAGTTACCATTCGAGTTTGGGAGTGACACCGTACGAAGCATTGTATAGGTAGAAATGTAGATCCCCTTTGTGTTGGTACGAAGTTAGAGAGAGCCAGCTTCTTGGACCTGATATGGTGGAGGATGTAACTCAAAAGATTGCCACTATTCAGACTAAGCTTTTAGCAGCTCAAAGTCGACAAAAGAGTTATGTCGATTTACGCAGGAGAGACTTAGAATTTCTAGTTAGAGATATGGTATTCCTCAAGGTTTCACCTTGGAAAGGAATCATTCGTTTTGGCAATAAGGGAAAGTTGAGTCCCCGATATATTGGACCTTTCGAGATTTTAGACCATGTTGGTGAGGTGGCTTATCATGTGGCTTTACCGCATAGCCTCACCGGGGTACATAATGTGTTTCATGTATCGATGTTGAGAAAGTACGTTTATAGCCAGACGCATGTGGTGGATTATGAGCCACTTCGAGTTCATGAAGATTTGACCTATGAGGAGCAACCCGTGCAGATTCTTAATACTAAAGAAAAGGTTCTACGGAACAAGCAGATTCGACTCGTGAATATCTTATGGCGAAGTCATAAAGTAGAAGATATTACGTGGGAACACGAGGACGAGATTCGTGAGCGTTATTCTCATTTGTTTCCTCAAGGTTAGTATTCTAATTTTGAGGACGAAATTCTTTTAAAGAGAAAAAAGAATGTAAAACCCGGTATTTTAAAAAAAACAAATTATTAAATTTAATTAATTAAAATAACTAACTAATTAAAAATTTAATTAAATAAACTAATAAATAGATTCTAGCCTTTTAATATAGTAAAAGAATAAACATATTAATAATTGTTTAAAAAAAGAATGAGACAAAAGGGAAATAAAATAATAGGAATGTTTGGCTGTGTATGGAATGACAGCTGGTGGTTGACTTTAGAAATATAGGATCCAAGGAAAGGAATCGTGGTTGTGATCCCTGATTATCAGAGGGCAATCCTTTATAAACAGGATCCTCTCTCCCTTTATCCTCATCACCATCCCTGATGTCTCTCTCTGCAAATCTCCTCTCTCTCGGGTGCTTCCCTCTGCCCAGAGCTGATGCTCCGCTGCCACCATCGCCGAGCAATACCACCACCACCAACGTCGGCGTTCCCATCGCTGAGCGACGCCATCACCATCATCATCATCATCATCATAGTGATCTCTGGTTAGTTTTCCCCACCCTCTATTTCAGCAATATATATATATATCACATAGTTAAATAGTTGCTTAATTCTCGATTAAAAGGTTCAACCTTTAATAGTTCAAACCTATGATGATATATGAACATATCATGTACATAGATCGGAGAAGGAATTTGAGATACACACATATTATATTGATATAT
>JAUTBS010080977.1:0-20855 GCA_032361285.1 Aequorea victoria | reverse complement strand
GTCGACTCATGGCCTCCATGAGTAGACTAAGTGTGTGTGCCCTGCCGTGAGTCGACACAAAATCCCTTTGGGTCGACTCACGAGACCATGCCGAGACCCCTAGACCTTTGGGTTGACTCACTCAGTGGTTGGGTCGACCCATTGCCTCTGCCTTGCCCTATGAGTCGACCCACAGCCTCTGTGTGTCGACCCACAGAGCACTCTTGTTCCTCAAGGTAGACACCAGCACCCTTGGCACCCAAGACCCCTTGGGTTGACTCAGAGAGCCCATGAGTTGACCCACATCCCTTGTTAAGCCTTGACATACCACGTTGGGTCGACCCACAGCCCCTGTATGTCGACCCAGCCCTGCCTTCCTCTTTTTTTGAGTCGACACAGGGGCCCTTTGTGTCGATTCATGGTCGGCACAAATTAAATAAAGTGTTAAAAGTTAATTCATAGGCTTAGGCTCTGTTCGGGCATCAGATTAATGGATAAAATAAATTATTTTGAGTTAATGAAACACCAGGAATACATATGGGAAATACTAAATGGGTTAAGGAACCGTTTGGTAGTCCTAGGTCATTCTTTAGCCTTGTTTGATGTTTGTTATTATTTCATTATATCAGGTTTAGATTTATTTCATCCATTACATCTAGAGATTTTCTTAGACATCAGGTGAGTGGATTATGCTATTATATTTCGGTAAAATTTTTCCATTCCCCAAAAATGATTTTAAAGAAAAAGGTTTTTAGTCTACTTCAAATGTTTTTTATTTAAAAATCATTTTTTTAAATGCTTTTAAATACTTTTGTTATGTATGATATACTATCCTGCAAATTCATGGCATAAAAGATTTAAAGTATGAAAAGAAAGAAGTTTATTCTTTTACTTATATATATGGTGTGATCATGAGATTGGATATTCTTGGGATGTGAAAAAATCAAAGGGATAGTTCCTCTTCGGGGGTGACTTTGGCCAGCTATGAAAAAAACCCGATTGAATTCGTGTTGACCTTAGTTGACTCAACGGTTAAGGGACAGCCCGAGTGTGTTCGGTGACCTTAACCGGAATCGTGTGGAGAATAATCCCGGGCGCCAACCCGTGGTGACTCTAATGTCGATTTGGATCCAAGGGTCAAGAGATTTCGAGTAAAATGTGGTATTGATACTTATATATGCATTGACCATTCCTGTTGCATGGTTGATTTATTTCCACTCTTGTATGAGCATGTTGACTTTACCATTTTTTTATGATATTGTTGTTATACGATATGAGGACACTTGACGTCCATTTTCAAAAGAAAAACATATGTGTTTTCAAGAGGAAAAATGAAAAAGAAAAATATATTTTCAAATGAAAGAAAATAAAATGATTTGAGATGAGATGAATTAAAGGGTTGTGATTACCCATTTTATTATGCTGTATATACCATGCCATGTTATGTTATCATACACTTTATTTTATCCATATTTTAGAACTGTACTGTACTATCATGATTCCATTCACCAGTTTATACTGATGTAGAATTATAACATTTTTAAGTAACAAGTGAGGTGTTATGAATTTGATATACTGCTGCGGGGGATCCAATCCTTGACCTCTAGGACATATGATCATTATCTTGCCTCCGCATTATTTATTTCATTATTCATTTAATTCAGTACTGTTGAGTACATTTTATTATTGATGCCGCGACATCATTTATAGAGATTATGGGCATGTTTGACCCGCTGGATATACTTTGGAATTTTATTAATTAATCCATAGAATAAATGAATTTTAATTAGTATATAGGCTACTAATTGCATTTTGGCTTTCTTGGTTCGTTGAACCAAGACCCATTATCCATGGCTAGTCACTGTTCTCAATTCGGGGGGTGACACAAGAACCTATATGTGACTCTCTTTGGATTAGGCTTAGTCCTTTCATCACCACAGATCGAGTTTAAGGGCTAAGGTACCGAGTAGGAAGTTGTTAGGCACCCACTCAGCCTAACCTCATCGTTAGGCTAATTTTTAGAAAAATATTTGGGCCATTAGCGTAAAACCTATAAACATTATAAAAATAGGTTTTGCATTATAAAACATGCAAATGGGTCCCACACGGTCCCTTGGTTAAAAACCGGTGCCCCTTTTGGAAACGTCTCAGAAATGAATCATTCGATGACTAAAAAGGTTTGAAAGCACATGATCTATGGGTGAATTTTTGATAAACTAATAAAAACACGTGATCAAACATGATTAACGCACTTTTATTGCAAAAAAACATGGGTTTTGGTTAGAAATGGGTCGTGCATAAAAAATGGACGTACGAAGGAAGTTTTATCCAAAATTTGGAAATAATTTATGAAAATAATTACAAATGATTTAAAAATAATTAAAAAAAGTTAGATTTGGACCTTAAGAGCTTTGAAAAACATGTTTTTGAAAATAGTTATAAGGACACAACTTGAACCCAAAAGGGTCAGGCGTCGAAATTTGACGTCCTTCTAACAACTACATAACTATCCTTCATATCTATAAACTAAACTATAGATTTGAAATACTAACTATAAAGCATGAAAATAACTACAAAGGTGATAAATAAAAGGGATGGGTACTTACCTTCACCCATAGATCGCCGATTAGCTCGGCACGCTCTTAGGTATGTGATCTCTAAATCGAACTCATGGGCTTCTTCTTCAAACTTATTGACACTCGAGAACTCAAGACTACTAGTATTTGACTTAGGAATTAAAAGATTATAACAAAAATGATATTTCTAAAGCTAAAAATGAACTTCCTACGAACCCTTTATCTGATTTCGATCAACTCTCGTGATCTCTCTCTCTCTCTCTGAACTTAACTTATGAAAAATTGAGGTCAAAGCCTCTATTTATAGGGATTGAAATAGCTGGATATTGTTTGAAGACGGAGGGATAGGTGCTGGTGATAAAGCCCGGCCAATCAGAAAGAGTCTCGGGTCAAAAAGTATTCGTCGGGAGGGGGAAAACCCTAATGGACGATCCATCCATCTTAGCCTTTTCCCCCATGTCCGGTCCGACCGTACAGGCCTGGCCATCCCTCATGGCCGATCCGGCCCTCCTGCCTCGAGTCCCGATGGTGGGTCCGGCCTTTGAGGTATCTCGATAGTCAGTTTAGTGTTTTGAAGGGTTTTAGACGTCCCAATAAGCAAGAAAGGGTCGTCCAACATTTGAAACGTAAACTAGAATATTGAAAACACATATTTTGCATTTTTTTGATTGAAAACATGGTTCAATGGATGATTAAAATGACTTTTGATGAACTTCAGTTGAAAACCGATCAAAACGAAAGCTAGGGGCATCCTAGAAAGAAAAGAGGGCCTACCCAAACATTTGAAACATAAAATAAAGGATTTCAAATATAAGTATTGAGTTTGTTTTGGTTGAAAATAAGACTTGGAGGATAGATAGACGAATTCTGAATTTTTTTTTGTCAAAAACTGTCCAAAACGGAGAAGGATTTGTGTAAAACCCGAGAAACTTAAATAAATTATTGAATTAAAAAAATTTAGTTAATGAAGACACTAATTTAATTTACGTAATGTTTTAAGATTTTGTGATAATTATGGAAAAAAATAATATATGGAAATAAAGGGACTCCCGAAATTAAATAAATAAACATAAAAGGGAAGATAATAAAATTCAGATTTTTTTATTTACAAAAGCTTCCTTTATGGAAATAGATTATTTGATAACAAGGTAACTCCTAAATTAACAGGATAAATACAGTAATAAAAGATAAAATAGAAAGAAAATATCCTAAGGAGAGAATCATGGGATGAGATTCCTGAAGATCAGCAACCCTTTATTTAAAAAATGTGATCTTCTCCCCAGAAATTCCATCTCTTTTTCTCTGCAATTCTGAAACCCCCAACCTACGATACATCTCTCTCTCTCGCAGCACCGCTGCCCAGCACCACCGCGACTGCCGCCACCATGCACACCACCTGTGTTTCTCCCGTCGTCGCCATCACCACTCCTCACCGGTCGAACCGTCGTCGTCCATAGTTCCTATCCTCTGGTTAGTCGCCCTCACACCTTCTGCTTCCTATTATGTACAAAAAATATATATATATATATATATATATATATACGTATCACCATGGTTATATATATATATTTAATTATTTAATCAATCGGTTAAAGTCTCGACCTTTAATGATCCAAACCTATGTAGATACATGAATAAATCACATTCATAAGCATGTTGAGGAGATTGAGATACACATATAAATATATGTATATATATTACTGTATATATAAGCAGTGTATATAGATATTATATAACATAAATTCTTGTATAAATAATATATCATATAAACGGTTATGTAAGTATACATGTATTATTCGATTTTATGAGCAAATAATGCATGAATGATAATCAACGAAGAAGAAAGAAAGAAAAAGACCCGAATTGTAGAGATTCCCAACCATGGAATCTCTGGTTCAAAGCTTTGGATCGACTCACTATGTGGTCGAGTTGACTCACATCCTTTAAAGCTGGAATCCTTCGCCTTTGGGTCGACTCGCATGGAGGTTGGGTCGACTCATGATGGAGAAGTCTCGATACTTCTCTCCCTCAGACCTGGGATCGACTAATGAGCTATTTGAGTTTACTCATGGTCGCTGCTGTGGGCTTGGGTCAACTCATGACCTATTTAGGTTAACTCACATCCGTTTGGTGGACTGTTGTATCGACCCACGACTACATTGGGTTGACTCATAGCCCTTTGAGTCGACTCACTGTGGTATGTCTTAACCTATTTCGTGACCTGCTACCTTGGGTCAACACATGGCCTTGGCTGTGTCGACTCATGGCCACCTTTTGGGACTTGAGTCGACTCATGAGCCCTATGAGTCAACTCACAATCGCCTGTTATGCCTTTTCCCGAGAGCTGGTGCGTTTGAGTCAACACATGGCCTTGCTGTGTCGACTCAAGGTCGTCTGTGACATTATTTTTTTGCATAGAACCCCTCTGTTCTGTCGACTCACATACCTGTTGGGTCGACTCACTATACCAAAAGTCCTTAAAAATATTTCTGCTTTAATCCTAAAGCTTAGGCTCTGTTTGAGCATCAATTTAATGACAATTTAAATCATTTAATGATTAAATTAATACCAGAAACAAACTTTAAAAACTTATAAATGGGGGAAGTCTCTGTTTGGTAGCTAGAATTAGTTTATTTAGCATTAATTATTGATTATGCCTTATTACATTGCATAAATCAGGGTGACGTGAATTCCTACATTGCTATTGCTATTGCATATCGTCCTAAGATTGGATATCAGGTGAGTGGATTGTCATGCTACTTACTTTCAATAAAATCTCCATATTCCTAAATTATTTTAGCAAAGAGATACATATGTTTCCAAATTCTTTTAAATCTACAGTTACAACTTCTCCTATAAAATCATGGTACAAATGTTTTACTTGTATGATATACAAAGGTTTTTCTTACCTATTATGGTGCAATTATGTGATTCCTTGGGACCATGATGAAAGTCCAGGTGAAAGCCCTCGTCCTGAGGTGACTCTGGCCAATTAGGAAAAAGATCCGGCCCGAAGACTTGTGGTGACCCTAGTTTCTCAATGGTTTAAGGGATAACCTTGGGTTTTCGGTGACCTAAACTGGATCATCTTAAGGAAAAGGCCCAGGCGCCACCCTGTGGTGAGTATATGTTCGATGTTGGATCCAACGGGCCAAATTGCCCCGAGTACTATATATATACTGGCATTGGTTACTTTTACCAGGAGGTTCCTATGGTTATTGGTAGTTTCCCATACACATTTTTGATGATCATATCGCTATACCAGTATGTCGTTGACATTTTTATGCACTGATTATTATTGACATAATTATGTCCCGGATATATTGTTGGTATCTTTATGTAATGAGTATGATATTGATTTTTTATGTCCAGTGTATGTTATTGATATCTCTGATGTCCAGTTTGAGATATATGTTGGTGACTCGTCTTGATAACGAGATCACGAGAAAAAATATAGATATTTTGACAAAGAAAAAAGTGATGGGTTATGTTATCCCCCTTTTTAATTATATTTCTGATCTCTTACCATTATTATGTTCAATTATAAGTTATTTTGAATTCTCTATTTCAGAACTGTATTCTATTATACATACTTTCATTCACCAGTTTTAACTGACGTTGTAATTAAACATTTTAGGTAACCAGTGAAGAAGCTTGTTGATGGACTCGGTAGCTTCGTGGATCCAGGATTAAGACCTCTTAGGACATGCATTTTACTTCCGCATTAATTAAATATGAATAAATTATGAGATGATTGGAACGACATTGTTAAGATATTATGGGCTGTTTGTCCAACGTTGAGTATTATGAATTTTAATTGATTAAATCCCTTGTATTTGGTATCTTTTAGCATATTGTTATCTAATTGTATGTTTTAGGCTTTCTTGGTTCCTTGGGCCAAGGCCCATGAACGATGGCCGGTCACTGCTCCCGAGTTGGGGTGTGACAGTTTGGCTGAAAAATTAGCTTCTAGCAGCTTTTGTATTGATTCATTCTTGTTGAAAGATATCCTCATTTTTGGAAACATTTTCATCATAGGACAGGACTGACTGGCGGGTCGGTGCATTATTCTCGATCAAAATGGAGTGTCTACAGTTGTCCCCCTTTGACAAAACTCATGTAGTGCTCATCGCGCATAAGAGTGAATGTCAAAGAAAAAGACAATGGATTTTGACAAGGCATAATGAGCGGGCTAGAAAAAAAACTCATCAATGAAAAAGATTTTTGTAGCACCCAGGTATCTTTAGGGTTGTTTCAAAGCCTAAAACATCAAAACATCAATGAAAACTCAAGAAAAGGCTAACGTATCATTAGTGTACAAACCTAAATATCCATGAATCTCATAGGGGGAAATCCTTTATCACATCTAGGTATCTTTAGGATTGCTTTCAATGAGCAAAACCTTAATGAAATCAAGACTTTATCATGTCAAGATATCTTTAGGATCACAAGAAAGAGATTTCAATTGTATCCAATTATTTTTACGGTCACGTTTGAAGAGAAAATATCAAAGGGCTAAGATCTATGTCGCATTCAGGTATCTTTAGGATTGCTTTTAAAGAATCTCGATCATGCCCAAGTATCTTTAGGGTCATACTGACAAGGACAAGTGATTCTACCACCATTCAAACACGTCGCAATTCTGCCCATTCAAAGTCCTGGTTATAAAATAGTGGTTCTACCACTATTCAATGTGTTAGAAGTTCCACTACCATTCAAGTCCCATCATATAACCTCAATTGCACCAATAATGTGGTGGTGTACCAGTGACGTTCCGAACATTCTGGTTTTGGTAAACCTCTAAATGCATGCCTAAATATCTTTGTGGTCATGCTAACAAGGATTAGTGGTTCTACCACCATTCAAATACATAGCAGTTCTATTACCATACAAAGATTTTCTTACAAACTTAGTGGTTCTACCACCATTCAACGTGTTATCAGTTTCACTTACATTCAAGTCCTATTAAACAACATTAGTCACCCTGGTAATGTGGTGGCGTACTAGTCATGTTCTGCACATTATGGTTTTAGAAAACCTCTAGAAGCCCAACCTCAGCCGCACCAAAATATGGTGGCATACCTGTGAAGAAGCCCACCCTCTTTATCCCTTCCTTTTCCATTCTTCCCCCGTTCCTCACTCAAACAAGGAGTACATACAGAACGGACCACGAGAAGAAAGAAGGAAAGAGGGGTTTTCCCCCAAATGCATCTGTGTTAAAGAACGCACAATTTTGGAGTCACCACTTGGTTTTCGGATAAACTAAGAAATCAAAAACTTTCAAGGCAAACTAGTCCATCCTTACCAGAGTAAATGGTTTAGGAGCTAGGGTACGAAAGGGAAAGGTGTTAGCCACCCCTCTCGCCCGATTCGAAGATCGGCCTCTACTTAACTGTTTTATTTATTCTTGTCTTAAATTTATCAAAAGTAACACATAGAGAAAGGGGGTTGAAGAGAGAACATTAAAAAAGAAAACAAGAAAATAAAATCTAACCTAAAACTAAGGCTTTCTATACATACTTACACTTAAGGCTTGTCAAAAGGGGAGATGACAGCATATCAGTGCAGTTGATGCATATAAAAGCATGTTGTTTAAAGCACAAGCGCGCGCCATTTGGATACGGCGTGCGCCACTGGTTTTCGGATAGATGTGGCGCAAGCCACCTCATAACCTAGCGCGCGCCATTTGAACATGGCGTGCGTGGATTTTGGGTCTACTAATATGGCGCGCGTCACTATGGGATAATGAGCTCGTCATTCAGAGACCTAAAAAGGGCTACTATTTAGAGAAAATAGTGTACTAATGTGTGCAAGTATTTTTATAACAGGAAGAAAAAATATGAAATAGGAGGCATTTCAATAGAAAAAAATTCTAACAGATAGAGAACATGCAGAATAAGCTATAAAAAAGGCTACTGGAAGCCACTGGTCATAAAATAGAGGTGGCGCCAGCCACCTCATGACTTGGCAAACGCCACTTGGCCATAGCGTGCGCCACTTTTGGATCCCTGAAGGTGGCGTGCGTCACTATGGATCAGTGAGCTCGATACCGGGAGGTTCAAAAGGGGCTACTATTTTCAAGAAAAATAGTTTGCTCGTGTGTATATGTGTTTTTATATGAAGAAAGAGAAAGAAAAAGGAGACTTTACATGCGATTCTAAAAACAAAAAGAAGACTAGGAGAAGAAAAAGAAACTAATATGTGATTCTAATGAAAGAAGACATGCTTAGACGAAAAATAAAGTGATAAAAGAAAAGAAAATGGGGAGAATAAGACCAACGACCTCCTCCTCCCCTTTTATCGATTAAAAAAAGTTTTAAAAGGAAGACAAAAATGAATTAAGGGAAAGAGATGAGTAAACAGAAACCTGCCTTATATCCCGTGAGCTAAGTTTTAAACAACTTCTGTAGCCTTTCCTCATGTATGGTACGTCCCTGGAAAGTCTTCCGCACGATCTTTGAGTCCGCCAAGTCCTTCCAAAGCAAAGGTTTCTGAATTGGATGGTCTTAGTGAAGTTTCAATTAGCTTATGCTTAAGTTTTTTTTAATTAGGCAAAGGTTTAATTTGAGAGTTCGGGATAGGGTTTCAATTCTCCATAGGTTTGGCGCTCTTAGAATTGGGGATTAGGGATTTTTTATAAGTGGGGGAGGGGTCCTATTTATAGAATTTTTGGGCGAGGAGCTGACTTAGTGTCGAAGTCTCCTCTCAAGTGGCGTGCACCATGTAGAAGGTGGCGTGCATCACTTTGAGGTGGCGCGATGCCAGGTTTAAGACAGTTTAGGGGTCTGACACGGTTTTGGCCAGTGGCCTAAAAATGTTATGGCACGACGCTAGCAATTGAGTTTTGAGGTGGCATAGGTGTACTTGGAAGGAAGTGGCGTGCGCCACTTAGAGGTGCCGCGGCGCTGGGTGGTTGCACCAAGGGGCGTTTTTGGTATTTTGGGTGTTTTGGGTTGTTTCATGGTGTTTTGGATTGCATTAGAAGTACTCCTTGGACTCTCGGACTCGCATAGAAGCTCATTTGAACGCGACTAACATATATTTCATAATCGGAAAGCTGCGGGAACTGGCCGATGTTCGGTTTAGTAAAAAATGGGATGTCTATAGTTGCCCCTCTTTGAAAAACCTCTCATCGCAAAGTGTGGATGAGTGAATGTCAAAGAATCATAGACATTCCCTTTTGATTAAACCGTTCATCAGGCAAAACAAAACAAAAATAAAAAAACAAAGTGGACCGCGTGTATCAGTTTATAGTTGTACCAAACTGCGAACAGTCAGTTTATAATCGTGTCGGACTGTGAGCAGTCATGTTTATAGTCGTGAAGGATTGCGAGCAATCAGTTTATTGTCGTTCTGGACTGCGAGCAACCATGTTTATAGTCCTGACAGACTGCGAGCAATCAGTTTATAGTCATGTCGGACTGCTAATAGTCATAT
Organism: Aequorea victoria; assembly: GCA_032361285.1. Taxonomy (NCBI): domain Eukaryota; kingdom Metazoa; phylum Cnidaria; class Hydrozoa; order Leptothecata; family Aequoreidae; genus Aequorea; species Aequorea victoria. Next base: position 10,863 of record JAUTBS010080977.1, on the reverse strand, counting down.
TTATAGTCCTAACGCACTGCGAGCAATCAGTTTATAGTCATGCCAGACTACGAGCAGTCATGTTTATAGTCGTGCCGAACTGCGAGAAATCTATTTATAGTCGAGTCGGACTATGAGCAGTCATGTTTATAGTCCTGACGGACTGTGAGCAATCAGTTTATAGTTGTGCCGGACTGCGAGCAATTAGTTTATAGTCATGCCAGACTGCGAACAGTAGTTTAAGGTCACGTGGGACCTAAGGTACTCAGTTTAAGGTCATGAGATGGACCGATTTATTCAATTTTTGATCATGGGACAGATTCAAAAGCTCTCAGTTTTATGTCATGGGATGGACCCAAATCACTCAATTTAAGGTCATGAGATGGACTGATTATAGTCAAACGTTTTAAGATTTTTCTAGGGATTTTGAATTAATTCGGACTTCGATTACGTATCAATACTTTTTGAGTTGGGTAGACTTTCCTTAGTCCCGAACAACTTGGGTTATATTGCACGCTTTCTACGAGGAAATTAATGATCTCTGCCACTAGGCAAATGTTTTTACGCTTTTCTAGAGGATTTTATTTATTTGGCTTTGATTAATTCAGACTTGGGTTGCGTATAACCACTTACCGAATTGGATAGGCTTTCCTTCGCCCCGACCAACTTAGCTTATATTTCAACACTTCTCGAGAGAGAATTAATGCTATTTGTCCATAGATAAATGTATGCACATTTTCCTAGGAGAATATTTTATTTTGATTTTGACTATGATTATGATAAATTCAAACTTGGGTAGCGTATCAACGCTTCCCGAGATCGGTAGGCTTTCTATTGTCCCAACCAACTTAGGTTACATCTCGCACTTCTTGGGATGGGTAGGCTTTCCATCGTCCCGACCATCCAAGGTTGTATTGCACGCTTCCCGGTAGAGAACTAATGCTCTTTGTCCAAAGATAAACATTTCCACGTTTTTCTTGGGAAATTTTTTTATTTTAATTTTGATTAATTCAAACTTAGGTAGCGTGTCAATGCTTTCCGAGTTGAGTAGGCTTTCCATCGTCCCAACCAACTTAGGTTACCTCTCGCACTTTTCGAGATGGGTAGGCTTTCCATCGTCCCAACCATCATAGGTTGTGTTGCACGCTTCCCGAGAGGAAACTAATGCTCTTTGTCCCTAGATAAATGTTTGCATGTTTTTCTAGGGAAATTTTTTTATTTTAATTTTGATTAATTCAAACTTGGGTAGCATATCAATGCTTCCCGAGTTTGGTAGCCTTTCCATCGTCTCGGTCAACTTAGGTTACATCTCGCACTTCCTAGGATGGGTAGGCTTTCCATCGTCCCGACCATCCTATGTTGTGTTCCACGCTTCAAGATAGAGAACTAATGCTCTTTGTCCCTAGATAAACGTTTTCACTTTTTTCTAGGGGAATTTTTTTATTTTGATTATGATTAATTCAAACGTGGGTAGCGTATCAATGCTTCTCGAGTTGGATAGGCTTTCCATCGTCCCGACCAACTTAGGTTACATCTCGCACTTCCTGGGATGGGTAGGATTTCAATCGACCCGACCATCCTAGATTATGTTGCATGCTTCCTGAGAGGGAACTATTGCTTTTTGTCCTTAGATAAACGTTTGCACGTTTTTATAGGGGAATTTTTTTATTTTGGTTTTGATTAATATAAACTTGGGTAGCATATCAATGCTTCCCGAGTTGGGTTTGCTTTCCATCACCCCGATCAACTTAGGTTACATCCCGCTTTGGTTTTGATTAATTCAAACTTAGGTAGCGTATCAATGCTTTTCGAGTTGAGTAGGCTTTCTATCGTTCTAACCAACTTAAGTTACATCTCGCACTTCCTGGGATGGGTAGGCTTTCCATCGTCCCGACCATCCTAGGTTGTGTTGCATGCTCCCGAGAGGAAACTAATGCTCTTGGTCCGTAGATAAACGTTTGCATATTTTTCTAGGGAAATTTTTTTATTTATATTTTGATTAATTCAAACTTGGGTAGCGTATCAATGCTTCCCGAGTTGGGTAGGCTTTCCATCATCCCGACAAACTTAGGTTACTTCTCGCACTTCTCGAGATGGGTAGGCTTTCCATCGTCCCGACCCTCCTAGGTTGTGTTGCACGCTTCTCGAGAGAGAACTAATGCTTTAATTCTCTAGATAAATGTTTCCACATTTTTCTAGGAGAATTTTTTATTTTAATTATGATTAATTGAAAGCTGGGTAGTGTATCGATGCTTTCCGAGTTGGATAGGCTTTCCATCGTCCCAACCATCATAGATTATATTACAAGCTTCCCGAGAGGGAACTAATGGTTTTTTTCCCTAGAAAAAAGTTTGTACATTTTTCTAGGGGATTTTTTTTATTTTGGTTTTCATTAATATAAACTTGGGTAGCGTATCAATGCTTCCCTAGTTGGGTAGGCTTTCCATTGTCCCAACCTACTTAGGTTGCATCTCACTTTGGTTTTGATTAATTTAAACTTGGGTAGCGTATCAATGCTTTCTGAGTTGGGTAGGCTTTTCGTCGTCCCGACCAACTTTGTTTACATCTCGTACTTCCCGGGATGGGTAGGCTTTCCATCGTTCCGACCATCCTAGGTTGTGTTGTACGCTTCCCGAGAGAAACTAATGGCTTTTGTCCCTAGATAAATGTTTGCACATTTTTCTAGGGGATTTTTATTTTGGTTTTTATTAATTCAAACTTGCGTAGCGTATCAATGCTTCCCGAGTTGGGTAGGCTTTCCAATGTCCCGACTAACTTAGGTTACATCTCGCACTTTCCAGGATGGGTAGGCTTTTCATCGTCCCGACCATCCTAGGTTGTGTTGCACGTTCCCGAGAGGGAAGTAATACTCTTTGTCCCTAGATAAATGTTTACACATTTTTCTAGAGAAATTTTTTTATTCTTGTTTTCATTAATATAAACTTGGGTAGCGTATCAATGCTTTCCAAGTTAAGTAGGCTTTCCATTGTCCCGACTAACTTAGGTTACATCTCACACTTCTCGGGATGGGTAAGCTTTCCATCGTCCCGGCCATCCTAGGTTGTGTCAAACGCTTCTCGAGAGGAAACTAATGCTCTTTGTCCCTGGATAAACATTTGTACATTTTTCTAGAAGATTTTTTATTATTTTGGTTTTGATTAATTCAAACTTAGGTAGCGTATCAATGCTTCCTTAGTTGGGTAGGCTTTCTATCATCTCGACCAACTTAGGATACATCTCGCACTTCCCAGGATGAGTAGGTTTTCCATTGTCCCGACCATCCTAGGTTGTGTTGCCTGCTTTTTGAGAGAAAACTAGTGCTCTTTGTAACTAGATAAACATTTTCACGATTTTATAGGGGAAATTTTTTATTTTGGTTTTGATTAATTCAAACTTGGGCAGCGTATCAATGCTTTCCGAGTTGGGTAGGCTTTCCATCGCCCTGAACAACTTAGCCTACATCTCGCACTTCTTGGGATGGGTAGTCTTTCCATCGTCCCGACTATCCTAGGTTGTGTTGTACACTTCCCGAGAGAGAAATAATGTTTTTTGTCCCTAGATAAATGTTTGCACATTTTTCTGGGGGAATTTTTTTATTTTGGTTTTGATTAATGAAACTTGGGTGGCTTGTCAATGCTTCCCGAGTTGCGTAGGCTTTCCAATGTCGTGACCAACTTTGGTTACATCTCACACTTTTCAGGATGGGTAGGCTTTCTATCGTCCCGAACATCCTAAGTTGTGTTGCACGCTTCCCAAAGGAGACTAATGCTTTTTGTCCCTAGATAAACGTTTGCATATTTTTCTAGAGAATTTTTTTATTTTGGTTTTGATTAATTGAAACTTGCATAGCGTATCAATGCTTCTCGAGTTGGGTAGACTTTCCATCATCCCGACCACCATAGGTTTTATCTCGCACTTCCCGGGATGGGTAGGCTTTCCATTGTCCCGACCATCTTTTGTTGTGTTGTACGTTCCCGAGAGGGAACTAATGCTTTTTGTCCATAGATAAACGTTTGCACATTTTTCTAGGGAATTTTTTTTATTTTGTTTTAATTAATTCAAACTTGGGTAGCGTATCAATACTTCCCGAGTTGGGTACGTTTTCCATCGTCCCTACCAATTTCGGCTACATCTCGCACTTTCCGGGATGGGTAGGCTTTTCATCGTCCCAACCGTCCTAGGTTGTGTTGCACACTTTCCGAGAGAAAACTAATGCTCTTTGTCCCTAGATAAACGTTTGCACATTTTTTTAGGAGAATTTTTTTATTTTGGTTTTAATTAATTCAAACTTGTGTTGCATATCAATGCTTCCCGCGTTGGGTAGGCTTTCCATTATCCCGATCAACTTAGGTTACATCTCGCACTTCCCGAGATGGGTAGGCTTCCATCATCCCGACCATCCAAGATTGTGTTGCACGCTTACTGAGAAGAAACTAATGCTCTTTCTCCCTAGATTAACGTTTACACATTTTTCTAGGAGATTTTTTTATTTTGATTTTGATTAATTCAAACTTGGGTATCATATCAATGCTTTCTGAGTTAGGTAGGTTTTCCATCGTCCCGACCAATGTAGGTTACATGTCTCACTTCCCGGGATGGGTAGGTTTTCTATCGTCCTGACCATCCTAGGTTGTGTTGCACGCTTTCGGAGAGGAAACTAATTTTCTTTGTCCCTAGATAAATGTTTGCACATTTCTCTAGTGGATTTTTTATTTTGACCGACTTAAGCTGCACTTTCACGCTTTTCAAGACAAAATTTTCCTAAAAATAAGCATTTGCACGCTATTTTAGGTTTATTGAATTTTTGCATTTCGGTTCAACTTAGGTTGCGTTTCAAGGCTTTCTAAGATAATTTTTATTTTAGGTCACTAAAAATAGCATTTATACGCTTTTCTAGGTTTATTGGGTTTAACCTTTTGGTTCGACTTAGGTTATTTTGCAATGTTTCCTAAGATATAATGTGAGGAAAGAGGGATTTTCCCTCAAATATGCGTCCGTTGTTAAAGACCGCACGATTTTTGGAGTCGCCACTTGGTTTTCGGATAAACTAAGAAACCAAAAAGTCTTTCAAGAAAATCTAGTCCGTCCTTTCTAGTGTAAATAGTTCGGGAGTTAGGGTATGAAAGGGGAAGGTGTTAGGCACCCCTCCCGCCCGATCTGAAGATCGACCTCTAATTAACCGTTTCATTTTGTTCTTGTCTTAAATTTATTAAAAATAACACATACAGAAAGGGGGTTGAAGAGAGAACATTAAAAAGCATACATTGAAGTAAAACCTAACATAAAACTAAATCTTTCTACACATACTTACACTTTAAGCATGTCAAAATGGGAGATGCAGCATATCAGTGCAGTCATGCATATAAAGCATACTGTTAAAGCATAAAAATACAGAAAAAGGCTACTAGAAAGTCACTGGTTTTTAGCAAAGGTGGCGTGTGCCACCTTGAACCTGGTGCACACCATTTAGACATGGCGTGTGCCACTTTTAAGCTCTCTAGAGATGGCGCGCGCCACTATTGAAGAGTGGGCTCGTCAATCAGAGGCTCAAATGGGGAAATATTTTGAGAAAACAGTGTGCTATTTGTGTGCTGGTGTGTTCAAAATAGAAAGAAATACATAAAATAGAAGGTATCTTGACATATAGGCATGCTAGCAGTTAGAAATATGCAAAATAAACTGTCAACAAGCTACTGGAAATTATAATTTTTTTTTTTGCACAGGTGGCGCGTGCCACATAGAACATGGCCTGCGCCACCTTTGAGTCCCCTTGAGATGGCGCGCACCACTGTGGGTCAGTGGGCTCGTCATTCCAAGGCCCAAAATGTTACTCTTTTTGAGAAAAAATAGTTCCGTTGTGTGCATGTGAGTTTTTATAAAAGAAAGAAAACAAAGAGAAAAACATTTCATGCAATTTAGACGAAAAGAATAAAGTCTAAGAGGGGATAAAGTAATCTAAACATGCGATTTTAATTAAAAAAGAAATATGCTTGAACTTTGAAATAAAAACAATAAAAAGAAAAGAAAAATGGGGAGAACAAGACCAACGGCCTTCTCTTCCCCTTTATTACCGATTTAAAAAGGAGTTTTTTAAAGAGGAGTACGAAAATGAATTGAAGGAAAAAAGATGAGTAACTAGAAGCTTACGGTATATCCTGTGAGCTAAGTTTCAAGTAGCTCCTGCAGCCTTTTCTCACGCACGATACGTCTTTGGGAAGTCCTCAAAGTCCTTTCAAATCAAAGGTTTCAAAATTCTGGCTTATCTTAGTGAAGTTTCGGGATTAGCTTAAGCTTAATTTTCTATTTTGGTGGAGGTTCGGGTAGTATACGATTTTGAGTGAGTTCGACAGAGGTTTGATGCCCAAAGAACTCTCTCTTTTGGCTTGGGGGAGGGTTCTATTTATAGAGTTTTTGGGCGAGGAGCTGACTTAGTGTCGAAGGCTCCTCTCAAGGTGGCGTGCGCCATGTGAAAGAGGAGGTGCGCCAAATTGAAGTGGTGCGCACCATGTGGAAGTGGCGTGGCGCCATGTTGGCTGGAGGGAAGTGGCTTGGCGCCATGTTGTCTGGAAGGAAGTGGCTTGGCGCCATGTTGTCTGGAGGGAAGTGGCGTGGCGCCATGTCATGGAGGAGGGAAGTGGCTTGACACCATGTTATGGAGGAGGGAAGTTGCCTAGCGCCATATCATGAGGAGGGGAGTGGCTTTGCGCCATGTCACAAGGAGGGAAGTGGTTTGGGTGTGTTTTTGGTATTTTTAGGTGTTTTTAAGGTATTTTGGAGTGTTTTGGGATGCATTGGATGTACTCACTGGACTCTTGGACTCGTATGGAAGTTCCTTGGGCGTGACTAACGTACACAATCATCATCGGAAAGCTACGGGAGCTGGCCGATGTTCGGTTTAGTCAAAAATGGGGTGTCTACAGTTCTCCCTCTTTAACAAAACTCTCATTGCGAAGCGTGGATGAGTGAATGTCAAAGAATTATAGACATTCCCTTTTGATTAAACCGTTCATCGGGCAAAACAAAGAAAACAAAAGAAAACAGGAAAATTAGTTTATAGTCGTGCTGGACTGCGAGTAATCAGTTTCTTATCGTGCCGGACTGCGAGCAACAGTTTATAGTCGTGCCAGACTGCTAGGAATCAATTTATAGTCATGCTGGACATTGAGCAATTAGTTTATAGTCATGCCGGACTGCGACCAATCAGGTTATAGTCGTGCCGGACTGTGAGCGATAGATTTACTCAGTTTTAGGTCATAAGATGGACCGATTATTCGATTTCGGATCATGGGACGGATCTAAAAGCTCTTAGATTTAGGTCGTGAGGTGGGCCCAAATCATTCAATTTAAGGTCGTGAGACAGACCCAGTTTAGACAAACTTCTTCACATTTTCCTAGAGATTTTGAATTAATTCAGACTTATAGATTACGTATCAATGCTTTTTGAGTTGGGTAGGTTTTCGATCGTCCAGACCAACTTGGGTTATATTGAATTAATTTTTTTTTTATTTCATTTTAATTGATTCAAACTTGGGTCACATATCAACACTTTTCGAGTTCGCTAGGCTTTCGATCGTCCCGACCAACTTAGGTTATATTTCAACACTTCTCGAGAGAAAATTAATACTCTTTGTCCCTAGATTAGCGTCTTCATATTTTTGTAGGTAATTTTTTTGTTTTGTTTGATTAATTCAAAACTTGAGTTGTGTATCAATGCTTTCCGAGTTGGCTAGGCTTTCGATCGTCCCGAACAACTTAGGTTGTATTTTAACGCTTCCAGAGAGAAAATTAATGCTCTTTGTCTTTAGACTAACGTTTGCACATTTTTTCTAGGGGGAATTTTTTATTTGGTTTTGATTAATTCAAACTTGGGTTGTATATCAATGCTTCCCGAGTTGGCTAGGCTTTCGATCGTCCCGACCAACTTAGGTCGTATTTTAACACTTTCCAAGAGGGAACTAATACTGTTTGTCCCTAGATAAATGTTTACACATTTTTTTAGGGGAATTTTTTATTTTATTTTGATTAATTCAAAAATTGGGTTGCGTATCAATGCTTCCTGAGTCGACTAGGCTTTCGATCGTCCCGACCAACTTAGGTTGTATTTTAACGCTTCCCGAGAGGGAACTAATACTCTTTGTCCCTAGATTAATGGTTGCAGGTTTTTTTAGGGGAATTTTTTATTTTGATTTCGATTAATTCAAAAATGGGTTACGTATCAATGCTTCTCGAGTTGGCTAGGCTTTCGATCATCGCGACCAACTTTGGTTGTATTTCAACACTTCCCAAGAGGGAACTAATACTGTTTGTCCCTAGATAAATGTTTTCACATTTGTTTAGGGAAATTTTTTATTTTTATTTTGATTAATTTAAACCTGGGTTACATATCAATGCTTCCTGAGTTGGCTAGGCTTTCAATTGTCCCGATCAACTTAGGTTGTATTTCAACGCTTCCCGAGAGGGAACTAATACTATTTGTCCCTAGATAAACGTTTGCACAATTTTTTAGGAAATTTTTTTTTATTTTGTTTTTGGTGTTTTGGGTATTTTTATTAATTCTGTCATGGGTTACGTACGGACGTCTCCCGAGATGGGTGGGGCTTTCTTTTAGTCTGCCCGAATAAGGTTATACATTGGGCCTAGCATTCGACGACTTACATGACTTATCCGAATGTGCCTCAATTTGGCTGGAATAGCTGGTCCCGACCAACTTTAAATTGAGTCGTACATATTTCTCAAGAGAATTAACTGACTTATTTTTGTTGTCCCTAGATTAATGTATGCACATCTTTCTAGGAGTTTTTGGGTATTTTTAATTAACTCTGTCATGGGTTACGTACGGACGTCTCCCGAGATGGGCGGGGCTTCCTTTTGGTCTGCCCGAATAAGGTTACACATTGGGCATAACGCTCGACGACTTACATGACTTATCCGAATGTGCCTCAATTTGGCTGGAATAGCTAGTCCCGACCAACTTTAAATTGAGTCGTACGTATTTCTCGAAAGAATTAACTGACTTATTTTTGTTGTCCCTATATTAATGTATGCACATCTTTCTAGGTGTTTTTGGGTATTTTTAATTAACTCTGTCCTGGGTTACGTATGAACTTTTCCCAAGATGGGTGGGGCTTCCCTTCGGTGTGCCCAAATTAGGTTACACATTGGGCCCTGCGCTCGACGACTTACATGACTTATCCGAATGTACCCCAATTTAGCTCGAATAGCTGGTCCTGACCAACTTTAGGTTGAGTCTTATGTATTCCTGAGGGAATTAATTAACTTATTTTTGTTGTCCCTAGATTAACCTTTTTACGTTTATTTAAAAAAATTTGTTATTTTAATTGCTTGGTTTTGTCCTTAGATAAATATTTTCACGTTTTTCTAAAGGGTTGTTATTACTTTACCCGTGGGTTACGTAGCAATATTTCTCAAAGTGGGTAGGTTTCCATTCGTCTTGCCTGGATCGGGTTATGCTTTGCACTTTCGCTCAGTGACCCCTGCGAGCTACTTCGGCTTTTGGTCATCCTAAGTTGGGTTTTACGCTTCCTTAACCAAGTAGGGATGCTCCTACCTGACCAACTTAGGTTTGTGCTGCTCGTTTCCCGAAATGAGTTTTGGTGGCTTTGTCCTTAGATAAACGTTTTTGTGTTTTTCTAGGAGAATTTATTATTAGGGTTTTGTCCATAGATCGACACTAGCATGCTTTTCTAAGAGTTTGTTGCTTATATTTTTTGTTGTTCCCAGGTAAATGTTTGCACATTTTTCTAGGAAGATTTTTATTTTAGCTTGTTTAGGATAGTATTTGTACGTTTTCCTAGACTTTATTGATCTTTCTATTTTTGACTGACTTAGGTTGCACTTTCACGCTTTCCAAGACAAATTTTCCTTTTTAGGTTACTAGAAACAGTGTTTACACATTTTTGTAGATTTTATTGCATTCTTGCTTTTTGGTTCAACTTTATGTTGCTTTTTACGGCTCTCTAAGATAGAATTTTCATTTTGAGTTACTAAAAATAGCGTTTATACACTTTTCTAGGTTTATTGGGTTCTTGCTTTTTGGTTCAAATTAGGTTACTTTTTACGGCCCCCTAAGACATAATTTTTCATTTAAGATCACTACAAATAGCGTTTACACGCTTTTCTAGGTTTATTGAATCTTTTGTTTTTTGGTTTGACTTAAGTTATTTTTCAAGGCTTTCTAAGACAGATTTTTTCATTTTAGGCACTAAGTAAGCATTTTTCATGCTTTCTTAGGTTTATTGGAGTTTTTTCTTTTTGGTTTGACTAAGGTTGCTCTTCAAGGCTCCCTAAGAAGGAATTTTCATTTTTTGATCACTAGAAATAACGTTTAGACGCTTTTCTAGATTTATTGAATTTTACTTTTTGGTTCGACTTAGGTTGCTTTTTAAGGCTACCTAAGATAGAATTTTTATTTTAGACACTAAAAATAGCGTTTACACACTTTTTTAGGTTTATTGAAGGGATTACGTACAGGGTGCTATTTACAGGGATGATTTGATATTTACAGGGATCATATACAGGATGGTTTGATATTTATAGAGATCTATTTACAGGATGCTATTTACAGGAATGGTTTGATATTTACAGGGATCTATTTACAGGGATCTATTTATAGGGATGGTTTGATATTTACAGGGATCTATTTATAGGATACTATTTACAGGGATGGTTTCATATTTACAGGGATCTATTTACAGGAATGGTTCCTTTTTTATTTTTATTTTTCTCTTTACATGGGTGGTTCTTTATTTACGTACACGGATGATTCATTTTTTATTTTTATTTTTCTCTGTACACGGGTGGTTCTTTATTTATGTACACGGATTACTCATTTCATGAGTCGATAAATGTAATAATGTGGGCAAA
>JAUTBS010080866.1:0-13154 GCA_032361285.1 Aequorea victoria | reverse complement strand
TCGTGTTAACGAGAAAAGAAAGAAAAGTATAATTATTTTGAACTGCAGATATTTGGATGTGTGATCATCCTGTTTACTTATACTGTGTATTACTGCCATGATTATGTTTTCTTTATCAGCATAATTTATCTCCTATTTGAGAACTGTATTTACTATGCGTACTTCGTTCACCAGCATTGCTGATGTAGTATATAAACATTTTAGGTTTCCAGTGATGATTGGATTTTGAGTTCGTGAGCAGTTGGGATCCGGCATACGACTTCTAGGCTTATGCATATGCATTTCAGTTTAATTAGCTTCCGCACACTAATACATTTGTAGTATTTATTATGGATATTTGTATGACATTATTGTCAGGATGTTGGGTTATTTGCCCAAGATTATAGATTATTGAATGGCATTATTGTCAGGATGTTGGGCTGTTTTGACCCAGATTATTGGATATAGTTTTTGGATGGGCAGTTTAGTCCTATAAATAAATTATAAATTATAAACTTTAAATGGTTTAAAACCTTGCACATAGATAATAATTAGCATACAGTGAGGTAATTTTTATATTAGGCTTTTTTGGTTCAGTGTGCTAATGCCCATGATCCATGGCCGGTCATACCTTCTAAATTGGTCCCACTTGGATCCCGTGTCAAAAATCGACAATTTTTAGAAAATAATTTGGAAATTAATTATGCGGAGGTTTAAAAGGTTTGAAAAACACATGATTGATGCATGAACTTTATGAAAGAAATTCTTGATCCATAAAAACACATGATTAAAGTTAAAATATATTTTTATAGCAAAAAATAATGAATTTTATCCATTACGGGGCCGTGCGTAAAAAAAGGCATAGGAAGAGAAAATGCTTAAACCATGAAAATGATTTTGAAGACGGCTAAGGAATGTTTTAAAAACATTGAAAAAGTTTTATTTGATCCTTAATCAACTTCAAAATCCTTTTTAAAAGTAGTAAAGCATGCATGCTGACCCCTATCGGGTCGAAAATCAATAATTGACTCTATCCCAAGCTAAGAACTACATGGATACATAATAAATACATTAAAAATTATAAATTAATTATGAACTATTTAAGAGAAATAAGAAAAACTAACCTTGAATCGTAGATCGCCGATCAGCCCAACGTGCCTTCAGGTTTATGATATTTGAAGATGAACTCGAACGCTTCCTCCAAGATGTTCTCAACACTTCAAGATTTGAAATTCTTTAAACGTGGATCTTACAACTCGTAAATCGTTAGATCCTTCAAGAACAGAAAGACATTCTCTAATTTTTTAAACTTTGAATCAGTCGATTCAGAATGAATTGAAAGGGGAGGACAATGACCTTTTATATAGTGGTTAGGAGTTAATTTTTCGATGTGGGACTAGGCTGGAAAATCCTGGGCCACAAGTGAACCAATCAGGAGGTAACCGGGTGAAAAAAAAAAAAGAGTTCGTATAGGGCCGGTCCGGCCATAGGGGAGGAGGCCACAGTATAGGGCCGACGTTCTGGTCCTAAGGCCAGTTCAGTTTTGTGGGAGGTCTAAGAATATTTTTTGTGTTTTCGGGATGTTTTGGGTGTCCGGAAAGATAAGAAGAACTTACTCAAGTTTTGAAATGGATTTTAGAAGGTTTAAGTAAGGTGTTTAGAGGTTGTGTGACTTGGAAAGAAGGCTCATTGAGTGCTTGAAGGTTGTTTGAAAAAGGTTGGTCAAAAACTGCATGAAATGGAGTTAGGTTTAGAAGAAATTTTAACTTTGAGTGACTCTTGTGTTGATTCAATATCGTCAGGAAACCATTCTTGTCCCAGGAAACGTGTTCATCATAGGGAAGAGCTAGATGGTGGGTCAATGCTTCATGCCTGATCAAAATGGAATGTTTCTAGATGATCCTCTTTCACGAAGCTCATATAATAACATGTGTATATGAGTGAATGTCATAGAAGAAGAAAACATTTTTAACAAGGCATGATGCACATACCTAAAACCAAAAATATCAATGAAAATTAAGAAAAAACATTTTGGTCACACTAGTATTTTTGAGTTGCCTACATACTTATTTGCAAAAGATCAGTCCAACGTAGTTCATGGGACAGTTAATAAACAAGTTTTATGTCTAGAAATAGAAGAGACAAAAATATTTTCCTCTTTTTTGAGAAACACTTTAAGTCTATTAAGTCATTTTCAGAAAATAAGTTTAAGAGAATACCTTTGAGGCATGCGTGCTGATTCCAGAAATTTGTGAGAAAATATTTTAGGCAAGTGAGCCAAGTTCAAAGGTATTGCCTTTAATGCGAGCGAGAAAATGTTAGGTAAAGACTTTAATGCTGCCAAGAAAATTCTAAGATAAAGCCTATAATGTTGGCAAGCAACTTCTGAGATAACGCCTATAATTTTGGCAAGCAACTTTCGAGATGACACCTATAATGCAGGAAAGCAACTTCTGGAATAACGCCTATAATTATGGAAAGAAACTTCTAAGACAACGCTTATAATACTGACAAGAAACTTCTGGGACAACGCATGTAATGCTGGCAAGCAACTTCTCAGATAACGCCTTCGATGCGAGTGAACAACTTCTGAGGTAATGCATTTAATGCGGGTGAGCAACTTCTTGAAGATTATGTCTTTAGTTGTGTCGAGCAAACTTTTGAAGAGTATACATTTAATGTCTGCGGACAACTTTTTTAAGAATATTCCTTTAATAAGCAGGAAGATTTCCAGATTATACCTTTAATACCGGTATGCAAATTTTGAGATTGTTCCTTTAATGTCGGTAGATGAATTTTTGAAGATTATATCTTTAATGTTGACAGACAAATTTTGAGATGAATTTTTCCTTGTAAAGCGATCTTTGGAAAATCTTTTAGGCTGGCCAGCCATTTTAAGATTTTTTTTATTTTCTTGAGAAATCCTTTAAGGTGGGCGAGCTACTTTGAAGAAAAATATTCTGAAAGAGCTTTTAAGGCGGTCAAGCCACATTATAGAGAATTCTTATTGAGGAAACCTTTAAAGCGTACAAGTCACATTCCAGAAAATTATTTTTTCTTTGAGAGGGCCTTTAAGGAGAGCGAGGCATTTTGAAGAAGACTTTTCTTTAAGGAGCCTTTAAGGCGGGCGAACCATTTTGAGAAAAAACTTTTTTAAAAAGGGCCTTTAAGGTGGACAAGCCATTTTGATTTTTTTTTTCTGAAATAACCTTTAAGGTGGGCCCGCCAATTTGAAGCGATTTTTTTTTAAAGTGTCTTTAAAGAAAGCAAGCCATTTTGAAGAGAGGTTGTGTCATAGTGTATTTAAGGCAGGCAAGCCTCTTCTTTTTTTTTTTGAAAATAAAGGATTTGAAAGAGCCTTTGAGGCGAACGAGCTATTTTTTAAGACATTTTTCTGAAAGAGCCTGTAAGGCGGGTAAATTTTTTGAGTTTTTTATTATAAAAGAGAGTCTGTTAGATGGGACAGTAATTTTATATTAGAAGAAAACTTAAAAATACTCATAATCAATCATATAAAACACAATAGACATGCATTAAGTATCAACAAATGACCAGCTCATTATGAGGCTAAGCGGTATGACGAGGTAATGTCCTTATCAGATTTAGTAGATTTCTTACGATGGTGATGCTGCTTAATCAACCATCGTTTTTGGCCATGGATGCCTCTAGGGATTCAACTAGCAAAGCGACACCAGAGGGGTGACGATGACTTTTCTTTTTTTTAAAACGGGAAGGCAACTGACATAGAGACATAAATAGGGATGCAATGACAATACACTTGTTTTGTTTTAACTCAAAACATCATACTCTTGAGTGAATGGTAAACACCTTAGAGGGTTTTATTGTAAAATAAAGGGCATGGCTCTTTGGCTATGCTGAAAGTTTGGAGTTTAGCAAGGTTGAGATTTCGAAGAAAGTCTTCTAATTATGTTGAAAGCTTTAGAGAGCTCAAAGGTTGAGGCTTGAAACAAAGTCTGAAAGTAGTTATTTTCCAACTATGTCGAGAGATGATAAGATCTTCAGGAATTGAGGATTTTTTCCATTTATGTCTACGATCATCACACACATGTCTTAGAAGTTCATTCTTGATCATTCAATTATCACAAAAGTATGAAGATCTCCACTGGGTGATAGAGAACTTATGTCCTTTGATGGTCTCGAGCATTATCATGCTCCTATTTCAAAATATAAAATGCCCATTGTCAAGCATCTTAAAGATCATCCTCCGAGCTAACACCGCTAGTTTCAAGCATTCTTCATTTGTTGAAATAGAATGATGCGTGTCTCAATTCTTCACTAGGGATCATGTGCTTCTCAGAAATATATTTTTATTAATCTTAAATGCCCCTAGTCACAGGGTCGATCACATTGTCGGGCTACGAAAAGCTGCGTGTCGCGGGTCTTCATCATAACTTTAATCATTGAATAAAGGAAACCATGCCCCTAGCTTCAGGGATGGACTTCCTCGTAACTTGAAAAGGGTGTATGCCCCTAGTATTTTGAATTCTCATTTCTAATCCATGTTTTCCAATCGAAAAGGTCTTTCTTTTGGACCGTAATGCAGGCCAGGTTCAAGTTTAAGAAAGAAAGATGAAATTAAGACTCAAAGAATCATTGACTTCTAGGTTTTGAAGTTAGCTGTCATCTATTCCTTATGCACTTTCTTGTCACTCTCATTTTCTTCTATTTCATACTATTTGATTATACTAAGATCCTTCTAATTTAGGAGCCACTTTCTCTTAATAGGAGTTTTTATTTTCTATCATTCTTTTTTTTCTTCTTTTTTTATCCTTATTTCTTTCTAGAGCCCTAATGTGGGGATGGATGTCTAACGAGTTTTTCAAAAAGAATATTCACAAGTCCAAAGGGATTTGCAAAAGAAAATGAACTATAAATTTTGGGATAGAATAAATGATGAACTTTCTTCACTTTTGAATCACATGACTTAGACACATGAAACCTTCTAAACACAAGGTTAAGGCACCTTTCGTTACAAATAGATCATCATCTTCTCATTTTTTTCTGCCAAACCAATTTTCTCTTCACTCTTCTTTTTCAGCTCTTCCTCTATTTCTCTTGGCTCTAACTACTGCCTAGATGGCTTTTTTGGGTTTTTATCCTAGCGAGCTTTTTTTCACTTTTTTTTCCATTGTCTTTCCAAAACATAAGATATGGTATGAACTATTTTCCTTCCAAATGGTGTGAACAAATAGTCATCCAAACATCCATCTTCCTCTTTAGCAGTTCGGTCTTTCACAGTTCCAAAAAGGAGGGATCACCAACTAAAGGCCTTAGGCTAGAAGGCATCACAAACATCACCTAACAAATCAATTAATTTTTGAGATTACTCCAAAGACATGGCATGAAAACCTTGACATTTTGAGGGATCGTCCTCAATGTTCACGTTTATTATTTGGCTCTCTCCATAGCGGACTAGGCTCAAGGGAACAAAGAGTTTTTCAAGAATGGGCCGAATCCTAATTGATGGGTTGCCTACGTATCCCTTTTAAAGGAATCAGGCCTTACGTAGTTTGAGAAATAATGTATAACTGATTTTTTTAAAAGAAAAGGAATGACGAACGACTTCAAGGTGCAAATATTATGTCGTGAGCATAACAAATGGAATTAGAATGAAGCCCATTTTATTGAAAAGGAATTTGACTTACATTGAAAGACTCAAAAGTATAAAAAGACTAATGCACACTAGATTAAAACTTACTATGACTCGACAAAAATCAAAAGGCACGATCTTCCAAATTGATCTTCATAGATGCATCCATCACTGACGAGCTTCTTGTCATACACCATCGCTTCATTTTACTATTGTATTTCTATGTCCCCTGGTTTATTCAATTGTTAAAAGATGACATTGGCACAGAATCTTAGTACAATCTTTAAGATCTCTAACTAAATGGTAACGCTTTCCTAGGTTCTCTTTCCCTATCCTTGTTAATTCCTCTGCAGTGGTCTCAGATATGGCTATGAAAGCTTTTAGAAGGTAGTATGTGATGATATATGAGGTAGGGTCAGATAGGGTTCGATCATCCTCGATGGAGGTAATGTTGGCTGGTGGAGGGAAAACATGGTATGGTGATGGGTTGGTGGTTATATTGGACTTTTGGGAAGTTGGTGGGGCTATCTTGCCACAGTTGATCAAGTTTTGGATCTCATGGAAGAATCGAATGCAGTTATTGGTGAGGTGTCCATGGATTTGGTGGAAAGCATAATAGTGCAAGGGATTATAGTTTACTGGTAAAGGATTGGGTGGGGGAGATGGGTTAAGTGGTTTCAGAAGGCATGCCTTTATAAGTCAGATAAGGGTTTCTGAAAGTGATAATCCTCCCATATTATTGAATTCTCTTTTCACTTTTGAAGCAGAGTTTTGTAGAACTTGAGAGTCTATCACATTGAATTCTCCCCCTTTGTTGTTGAACCTCATTTGTTTAATGTTACTCTCTTCCTTTTTTATTATCTTAGCTTTCATGACATCTTCAACTTAGTTTCTAGTGTCAAATAACTACTCAAAAGTTGAGATTGACATCATAATGGGGTGCTTGATATACTGCAAAAGTAGATTATTGACAACCATTCTGACTTGATCCTTTTTAGTGGGCCAATTTGTCATCATTGCAGCCTTGGATCTCCATCTTTTTAGGAATTTAGCAAAGGTCTCCTTCGAATCTTGGCATGTAGTTTCCAACTCTTATGTGGTAACATAAATTTGGAGGCTGTAGAAGTATTGAGCTACAAATGCATTGGCTATGTCTTCCCATATTCGAGTCTTAACAGGATCCAAAGTTAGAAACCATCAAAAATTGGCTCCAGTAAGGAACCTTTGAAACAATTGGGCAAGTAACTCATTCTCAATGCCCATGGGTCTAAGAGCACCCACATATATGATTAAGTGTATCTT
This sequence comes from Aequorea victoria, assembly GCA_032361285.1. Taxonomy (NCBI): domain Eukaryota; kingdom Metazoa; phylum Cnidaria; class Hydrozoa; order Leptothecata; family Aequoreidae; genus Aequorea; species Aequorea victoria. Next base: position 6,262 of record JAUTBS010080866.1, on the reverse strand, counting down.
TGGGTCTCTGTTTCCATGAAATTTGTCAAGATTAGACATATTAAACTTTTCAGGTAGCCTAGCCTTTGAGAATAAACATAGTCATTCGATATCGAGCATGTAGTCATCAATACCCTTGGTCCTTTGAACATTATCTCGATCTTATCTAGCTTGGTTTTCATAGATTGGTCTTCCATGGTGGCAGCTGGATGGTTATTTTGTGATAGGTTGAGGTTCATAGGCTATGGGTTGATGACTTGGTTGATAGGTGGATTAACATTTTTGTTAGGAGGTGCATGTATGTTAACAGCTTGGTTGGGATTAGCTGCTTGGTTGGGCTGGGCCAGTAGGTTGACTACTTGATTGGGATTTCCAAGGTTCCGATTGAACTCGTCCAGAACTTGGCCTGCTAGGGATGGATGAGAAAATTGTGGGTCAGTTTGTATTGGGTATGTGAGTTGCAGGTTTGGAAAGGCTGGTGGATTTTGGGCTCGAAGGGTTAACTAAGTTACGGTCTACTGGAGGTCTGTCATTTCCTTTTGCATATCCATCATTATTTTCATCATATCTTCCATAGTGAACGCGTTATCAGCCATCGCTTTAGAATACGCTTTTTTGAAACTTCTTTCTAACCTTCTTGTGTTTGGATCACGGATCCAAGGGGACTGAGTTTTCTGTATCTTAGAACTTCTCCTAATCTGAGAGAACATTAACCTCACTTTAGAAGGAGCTTAGATCATTTGCAGTAACGTAATACACCACTGACACGTCGTACACAAACACATAAACACGCAAACATCATGCCTAACTATAATTTTTTTCGAAGAAAATGTTCTACTTGATTGACTATATGAACTAAAGGCTGATAGTCGCATTGGGTCATCCCCAGACTAGGATTTCATTATACGTTATCCATTCTATGGTGTGCGCAATGCACACTTATTTTGATAAGCGTATGTTTACATCCTTTTGATATACCATGAAGGTACGTGGCTCGAGAGGTGACTACTTTCCAAGAGATTGCTCTTTAGGTTTGATCCGAAGAGGCTTCAAGGTTAGAAAGTTGAGACACCTAAATGCAAAGAAAAAAAAATATATGAATAAACTTAAAGATTGAACCATGTTTAGCCCTCTTAACTAGTCTCCACTGGAGTTACCATTTGTAGGTACTCTCTCTCCACCTCGTGGCGCTGAAAAGGTTCCCTACAATGGGTGAAGCCCTTTTGCTTGAGATTTATTATTTTTTTAAACATAATGTTTGCAGAAAGATAATCAAGTCTTAATCAAACGATCTCCGTCAATTATAAAGTACGGTCGTATGATCTCGAAATAAACACCTAAAATAAATTAGAGTTGTCACTTAGTTTTAAGGTCCAATAACCTATAGAATGATTCTGTTTGAATTAGGCTTAGTCATTTCATCATCATAGATCGAGTTCGGGGGCTAAGGTACCAAGTGAAAAGGTATTAGATACCCACTCAGCCTAACCTCGTGATTAATTAAGTCTATATTCCTAACTAATGCATGAATGGAAGGTAAAACTGACTAAGCAGGCTCACGTTTTTTAAAATAAAAAAAGAGGATGTGTGGTCGTACTTTCATCGCAGGCATGCAAAGAAATAAAAAGAATCACAATATCTAGGACTAGAACCCCATAGATTCATAATCGTTTATCACCTTTTTGGGATACCCGATTACAATCCATATGTTCTTATCTTTTCCACTTACCTACTATCAAAGAATCAAATAGTTCTCTAACCAGGGTGGTGCTTGTGTTCAAGTTAGTTTCCCCAGTTTATATTAGATGTGTATTAAATCGCCTGATACTATATTTTGAAAGCAGTAAATCCTAACATAAGTTGTAGCATGCAACAGATGTAACCTAATATTCTAGCATGTGAATCAACTTATTGTCATCATTTTTGAAAAGTCTTAAAAAAATCTGCAATTGTGTCAGAAAATATCAAAAATATATTTTTTTGGCAGGAGGCCTCGGAGTGGGCCCATGTGGGCCGAGTTTTAAAAAATAGCTAAATTTGAGAAAAAATCCAGATAATAGCCTATAACTTATAATTATTTAAAAAATTGTTTTGAATTCATAAATCATGACAAATGGGTCTCACTTGGATCCCGTGTCAAAAACCAATACTTTTTAAAAAATGATTTTGAAATGAATCATGCAGAGGTTTAAAAGGTTTAAAAATCGCATGATTAATGCATGAATTTTCACGAAAACAATTTTTGATCCATAAAAATACATGATCAAAGTGAAAAACATATTTTTATACCATAAAATTATGAATTTTATCCATTATCTGGTTGTACGTCAAAAATGGACATAGGAAGAGAATGTACTTGAAACATAGAAATAATTTCAAAGAGGTCTAAGGAATATTTTAAAAATAATAAAACAATTTTATTTAAGCCTTAATCGACTTGAAAACTATTTTTAAAAATAGTGAAGCATGCATGTCGATCCCTATCGGGTCGGAAGTCGATAAGCGACTCTATCCTAAGCTAAGAATTATATGGCTACATTATGAATACATTAGCAATTATAAACTAATTAAGAGAAAGATGAAAAACTAACGTTGAATCGTAAATCGCCGATCAGCTCGGCGTGACTTCAGGTTTACCATATTTGAAGATGAACTCGAACGGTTCTTCCAAGATCTTCTCAACGCTCGAATGCCCAAAGTTTTAACTAGAAGTTTCAAAAAAAATTAAACGTGGATCTTACAACTCGTAATTCGTTAGATCCTTCAATAACACAAAGACATTCTTTAGTTTTTCAAACTTTGAATCGGTCGATTCATAATGAATTGAAAGGAGAGGACAATAACCCTTTATATAATGGATAGGATGGAGCTAAAAACATGATTTTCCAATGTGTGACTAGGCTGGAAAAGCCCGTACCACAGGTGGACCAATTATGAGGTAACGTGGTCGAAAAAGAGTTCGTCCGGGCCGGGACTTACCGCAGGGTTGGTTTGGCCATAGGAGAGAAGGCCACAATGTAGGGCCAACCTTCTGGACCTAGGGTTGATTCGTCTCTACGGTTAAGGCCTCTAGGGCCGGTTTGACTCTATGGAAGGTCTAGTGAGTTTTTTGGGTGTTTTGGATATTCCGAAAGGAAAGAAGGACTTATTCAAGTTTTGAAATGGGTTATAGAAGGTTTTAACAAGGTGTTTATAGATTGGTTGGCTTGAAAACAAGCCTTGGTGAGTGATAGAAGGGAGTTTGAAAAAGGTTGGTAAAAAATCGATTGAAACGGATGTAGGTTTAAAAGGAATTTTAACTTTGAGGGACTCTCGTGCCGATTCAATCTCGTTGGGAAACCATTCTTGTTCCTGGAAACATGTTCATCATAGGACAAGGCTAGATGGTGAGTCAGTGCATCATGCCAGATCAAAATGGGGTGTCTATAGTATCTTGATGTAGATTTTCTTGAATCAATATCTTCAGGCATGTCTGCTTCTGTGAGACCGTCTAACTTTGGATCGCCCTCATCGAAGCACAAACATACTCTAGATATACCGATGACATTTCAGAAGATCTATTTCATTGCTTCCCAGTGATTCCTTCCCGAATTTGACAAAAAATTGCTAACAATCCAACTCCATATGGTTTTTCGGGTCTCATGCATACCACAACATACATCAAGCTGCCGACGACAGATGTATAAAGAACATTCTTCATCTCTGTCTTATCTTTCTCATTTGCCAGACTTTGATTTGAACTGAGTCTGAAACGATTAGCGAGTTGAGTACCTACTGATTTAGCTTTATCCATGTTAAACCTCTATAGTACCTTTTCAATGTACTTCTCATGTGAAAGCCAAAGTTTGTGATTTTTTCTGTCCTTGGTGATTTTCATGCCAAGTATCTACTTTGTCTAGCCCAAATCTTGTTCCTTCAATTGGTAGATACAAATCTTTAGTATAAATGACGTTCTTCATCCGTGGTTTCCATGTCGAACAATTCAATGAACGTAATTTAATCATTGCACCAGATAATTCTTCCATTCCTAATCCACATAAGTCAAAAATACTGAATAATACCTCGGATCATCTCTGAACCAAGCTCTGATACCACTTGTTGGAAGAAATAACTACAAGCCTGCAGCAAAAATAATTTCCCCCTTTTTGTTTGTGATTAAATGAGATCACTTTAATTATTAATAATCAACTAGAGCAATATAAAATAGACAGTAATAAAAAACTGCAAGATACTAGAATTTTATGTGGAAAATTCGTAAGGGAAAAAATCACGTGATTGTGGTCTGATTCCAAATATCTATTATGTCGTGTAATGGGCTACATGAGTTGTCTCTAGGCATATCCAGAGGATAACATCATCAAAAAATTCTTGGCTAACTAATATTTAATATTTCATAGTAAGATGGATTCCAACTGAATAAACAAAATAAAGATTTTGATCTCACTGGTCAATGATCTGAATCGTTAGATATCAAAAACAATGTACCGAGAATATACATCTAAAATTTCAAGATGATCGGACTTTGTTTACCATCCGATCGATCAATGGAAAAAAAAAAACTGACTGATTCTTCCCCAAAAACAATTCTTCACTCCCGCGGCAAGCACACTGCCATGTGGGAAGCTTATTCAATTTGATTGAATAATTGTGTTGTGTTCTTCTTCTTCCACCAAATACCGTAAAGGGGATTTATATAGGCAGCCTTGCAAAAGTCTATTTCCAATCAATAAAATTCTAATAGACTTAAACTTTTAAAAGACATTTGAATTAGTTTACTACTTGTTGGGATTTTTCATCATTCCCAAATACAATGGAAGCACAATCATACACACATCAAAGAAAAAATCACGACACAAGATTTACGTGGTTTGGCACAACCTGGCTACGTCCACAGGTAAAAGAGATAATTCACTATATTTCGTTGAATGTACAAACATGAGACCAAAAATACCCAAAACCCGACTCCCAAACCCGAGCTTTGAAATCAATCCTATTTCCTACTCAAGGGTCGCCCAGTGCTCCTGATATTCTTTCAGTCTCTCTCTATATCTATACTCATCTGATTTACTCCCAACATACTTACTAGAATTCCTCAGATTGCTATCTATAGACAAACTCAAAGAATTCTAGTTCTCATACAATTAGTAAACTCTACACATATAATACTCCTAGTAAATTCATGATTCTACTCCAACTAAAATACATGTAAATAAAATCATAATTATATGGGTCCCACAGAATACAAGGCACACCCAACAATGACTTAAATTCTGCAAACCACAATGAAGATAACTGGTGTCGATGTCAATTTTGTCATTGTCATCGATTTTCCACACTTGAACCAGCATAGCCCGCACCGCTACATCAAGATGCCCAACACCTATTCGCCGAGGTGCCTACCGTAACTCCACCTCTGTTTTTGTGCAAATTAATTTTTGATCCATATTGACCAAGGCCAAATAATTAAATTCGTGCTCCAATTACCCACCAAGATTTTGAGTCGTCAACCGTCGGCTTTGGTACCACTTGTGGGAATTTTTCACCATCCTCAAATGCAACGGAAGCACAACCATGCACACATCAAAGAGAAAATCACACCAAGATTTATGTAGTTCAGCAGAACTTGCCTACATCCACGAGCGAGAGAGATAATCCACTATATTCTATAGATATTACAAACATGAGACAAAAAATATCCAAAACCCGAGCCTTGAAATCAACCATGTTTCTCCACTCGAGGTTCACCCCGGTGCCTCCGGTACTTTTCATGTTTCTCCTTACATCTCTATTTATAGACAAGTTAAAAGAATCCTAATCTCCAACAATTAGTAAGCGCTACACATATAGGACTCCTAGTGGATTCATAATTCAACTCCAAGTCAAATACATGTAAATAAAATCATAATTGTATGAGTCCCGCAGAATACAATACACATACCTAACAAGAGCTACATGTGCAATGCAAAACAATTGATTTTCTTACGCACATGGGTGCAAATGAAGCTGGGAAAACACTTAAGAGAGCTCGTACATCATCTCTTACCTTGCCTATATGTTAGACAACTCATCGTTGGAAGAGTTAATGGTATTTACCATAGCAAGAGCATCCCCTTGTTGAGACCGTTCGCTATCACCGGAAAGTAATCAAACACACAATAGACGAGGAGATACGTAGTTCGGCACTTTGGCCTACGTCCACGGAGCGTGGGGACAAAATTGATTATATCGACGGTTGAGAAACAATGGAGAGGAGGATAGAGAAAATAAAAAACTCAAATTTAAA
>JAUTBS010080755.1:0-13157 GCA_032361285.1 Aequorea victoria | reverse complement strand
CTTCTTCTTCTTTCTTTCTTTCTTCTTCTTCTTCTTCTTCTTTTTTCTTTCTTCTTCTTCTTCTCTTTTTCTTCTTCTTTCTTTTCTTTTTCTTTCTTTTCTCCTTCCCCTCTTGGGCTACCGAAAATGGAAGGGCTAGAGAGAGAGAGAGGGTGAGTTGAAGAAATTAGAAAATTTCTTTGGAAAAGCTTGGTATTTATAGGCCAAAAAAATAGAATTATTAATTCAATTCAAATGAAAATTTTCACTCCATGTCACTATTAGGGCACTATTAGGGTACATCAAATAGTTGATGAGGGAAACTATTGGGGTACATCAAATAGTTGATGGGAGATGAGGTCTTATGATGAAGATTTAGGAAAAAAATGCATTACTTTTTCTTCGAATAGTTTTCTCTCACAAATTAATTATTCTATGTATTTTTATATCTTTGAGATATATTTAAGTATATAATTATCTCCTACAGTTAATTTATTCATGTAAAAGATGAATTAAAATGCAAAACAATGCTTACTTTCCCCACACTCAACCATCACATCTCATCTTTCTCCCATTTTTCTATTTTTCGAATTAAACTAAAATTGTCCCATCCAAACAACTACCACAAGGGGATGTCGAATTGGGGATATTTTGGTCATTTAATAATTGCTTTATTTTGTTATTTCTATAATTAAATAATTAATGTGGGTCCCACTTTGTCTCAAATTAAAAATTAGCCCATTTTATGCAATTTTCCAAGACTTAGATTATGAAATGGCTCAAATTTATTTATTTGGGTTCTAAGATTAAAATCTAATTCATTCATTAAATTTATAAGTCCATGGACTTGAATTTTCATGTTGAACTTTAGCCCAAAATCCTATGTTCGGGTTGTGATCCAAGAACACTAACATTGCTCTTCAAAGTTAACCTTGAAATTCTCTAGGTTTTAATCTATAACCATGACTTACTTAACTTCTTTGGGTTTAGAGAGTTTAAATTCTAGGGTTAGAACCCCTTGTCAACCAATTAAAATAATCTTACATCTTCATTCTATGTTTAGTGCTTAATGAATGTGTCGTGGAAAGTGAGGCGTCACAATAGCACTCTTTCTCCCTTGGTTCTTTTAACTCTAGAATCATATCAGATGTAGACCATTCTTTATTTTCTATTATGGATTTTCTATTGGGGAGAAGAAATTGGAGTTTGGATGCTAAATCTTGGTAGAATGACTCTTGTGAAGAGTTTTGGAGTGTTGGAAGTTATGGCAATAGAGGAGAGTAGGTTGTGGGTGTTGTTGAGCCCTGGATGAAGAGCAAAAATCACATTTTCCCACCCAAACAGATCATTAAACTAATTTCTGGTTGAAAATAGAGTATCATGCTTTTTGTGATTTGAGTCGACCCTAGTAGCCTAGGTGTCGACTAATGTCTTGCCTGCTCTCAGTTTCTGTAGCAGGTGGTGATGTGGGTCGACACAGCATGGGCTGTGAGTCGACCCAGAGAATTTCATCTCTTGGTAATTTTGACAGGTGGAGGAATGGGTCGACCTAAAAGGTGAGTCGACCCAAGCATGAAACCACAATATGAGTGTACCCATCTGGGGCATTAGTCGACCCAAGCATGGATCTTCGCGCGCTTGAGTTGAGACAGGTCGACACCGGCATCGACCCATAACCCCCAACTGGCTGTATGTGTGTCGACCTGAAGGAAGGGTGGGTCGACCCAAGCCCTTTGAGTCGACCTAATAGGGGTCTGGGTCGACTCAAGTGATGAAAAATATAATTCTGTCCCAGTGGTGTTTTGGAGCATTTGTAGACCCTTTTGGCCCTAAGTTTCTTCATGAAAAATGTCACTAATAAGCATATCTAACTCATGAAACATGAAAGGGTAGAATCCTCTAAGACTAAGATAGATTCTTATGTATAAATGTTGTGAATTATAGGTTCTAGAAATGTGATTGAGGAGGAAGGCCAAGCGCCTCGTGGTTGTGGAGACTTTGCTTGAAGCTTTTGGTACAAAGGTGAGAGTGACTAGTCTTAATTAAAATAAAATGTGAGATGTGTGTTTTTATCAATATTTTCCCAATTTGTGTATGTAATCTCATGTTACTTTCAAGGATGGGTGTTGTGCAAAATATTGTTGACAATTATAACTCTTGTGCAAGCATGTTTTATGAAAAGCGTGATTAAACTACAATGGTGTTATTTATTCCATGTTTTTCTTGAAGCGTGCCAAGTTATTACGGGTAATCATTCGGAGCCCCAGGTGCGTAGAGGGCATGATAGTTATAGTGGCATTGCCCATAATGGGTGTGTGGTGGCTTGTCCACAAGTGTGGCCTTTTAAGGCATTTTCTTAGTAAGAATTACCCTAGTTGCGGGTAAAGTTGCGCCTACCACTGGTGACATAACAAGTGGCACTCCTACACGTCACTCTATCATATGAACGTTGTAGTGAGGTTACGGTACTGTTGGAACTCTCGTTCGTGAGGTTAAACGACTACTTGGCCGTTGGATAGCGTGTGTATATGTGTGAGTGTGTGTGTGGTTGTGAGATAAATGTTGTGGCTTAGTCATGTTGCGAAGTTTGTATCAAATGTTGAAAATGAACATTTTATATGAAATTGTGAGATGTGAGAACTTGTTTTGTGGTGTGAGTAAAGAATGTTTTATCTAATACTTTTGATACTCTTATATCATGTCTTATTTCATTTTAATACTAAGTCACTCTCCTGTAATCTTTTGGTTGCAGATCCTAGCATGGGGTAGAATCCAGTCCACATATGTCGAAGATTGTGTTCAAGGAAGACTTTAGTTCTTGGAGAAGAATGTTTATTTCTTTTGGGTTGTAATTATATAAGAGTGGAGTACTGTACGATTGTATGGATATTAGGGATGATGTATCCCTTATGTTGACAAATTTTCTATTTGGTTGATTACATTTTCGTAAGAAATTAATTTAAATTACTAGATTATGCCTAGTTGGCAGGTTATGTTGGTTGTGTCACCCCACTCCGAGTAGGAATACCTATCCTCGGCGGAGCGGGTGTGACAAAAAGATATTTGTGTAATCAATGGATTTCTTTTGTTGAAGCCCCTTTACAACTAATCTGGCTTTGTAATGCTTGCTTCCGTCATATTCTGACTTGATTCTGTACACCCACTTGTTATGCAGTGTTTTCTTTCCTACTGGCAGCTCAACCAACTCTCATGTCTAATTTATTAGCAGTGAGTCAATCTCGTCCTTCATGACTAACTCCCACTTGACTGATGTCTCAATCTGTAAAGCTTCATCATGAATTTCTAGCTCACCATTGTCTGTCAACAAGATGTAGAACAGGGATGGTGAGAACCGATGTGGTGTTCTGATATTCCTCACGGATCTTCTGACCACAGTCGTTGGTGTACGTTGCTCTGTATGTGGATTCACATTCTTCTGGTCTTTACTATCCACACCCTGTGCTGCAACGTTCAGAATGTCATTCAAGTTTACAAACTCAAACTTCCTGACTTTAGGACTAGTACTCTCAGTTTCTACCTTTCATATGTCTTTCTACATTACCTGCTCATTGAAGATCACATTCTTACTCTTAACAGTTTTCTTGTTTTGATCATCCCAGAAACGATAATTAAAAGGTTCATCCCCATACCCAATAAAAAAATATTTTTTGAATTTAGTTTCTAATTTGTTTCTATCGTTGGAGTTAATATGAACATATGAAGTACAACTGAAAACCTTTAGAAAACAAAGGTTTACTTCATTCCCGCTCTAAATTTCTTTCGGAATCCTGCAATTTAATGGGATAGACAGTCCTCTGTTGATCAAGTAAGTTGCAGTGTTTACTGTATCGGCCTAAAAGTTTTCTGGCAATCCTGCATGTAGTCTCGTGCTTCTAGTAGAAAACAAAAGTTTTATGAATTTAGCTTCTAGTTTGTTTATTTTTTTCTTTGTTTAATTTTAAATTAGTTCAATAATTAAAGTGTAGAATAATGCAAATAATTGGTAGGTTTGTAAGTACCAACTTAGTTGAAATTTACTTGACCTATAATGATGTATTTTTTATATTTATTTATTTATTTTTTTAAAAAAAAAAGTTGTATAATTTTATATACAACAATTGTAATAAATTTTTTGACTTAATAATATATTTTGGTTTTTTATTTTTGAACTTTATACTCAATATCTATTATTTCAACTTTCAATTAAACTTCAAATTAAAAGTTTTATTTTAAACTTTTAATTACAACTTTTTAATCACAAGTTAGATTAGTTGAAATAAAAACTTTAAATTTAAATTTTTGAAGTAAACTTTTTAATTTATAACTTCAAATTTAATTTGAAATCAAACTTTTAAATTCTTAATTTTTATTCAAGTTTAAATTTGTTAGTTTGAATTTTAAATTCAAGTATAAACTTCTTTAATTTTTAATTCCAAATTAAAAGTTTAATTTAAAACTTTTAATTAAATTTCAAATTAATCTCAAATTAATAGTTTGATTTCAGACTTTTTATTATAGTTTCTTAATTAAAATTTAGATTAGTTCAAATTGGAATTTTAAATTCATAATTTTTAAGTAAATTTTAATTTTTAACTTAAAATTAAAAAGAAAATCAAACTTTTAAAAGTTCAAATTTAATTTCAAATCAAAATTCTTAATTTTTAATTTGAGTTTAAATTGGGTAGTTTGAATTTTGTTTTTTAACATTTAAAAATAAATAAATAAATAAATTCAACCGGACTGGGCCTGGTTGGGCACGAGCCTGTCAAAAGCCAGCCTGAGTCCCGAGCCTAAGCCCGTAGGATCAGACCTAGGTCTACCATTTTAATTTTCGGCCCAATTCAAAACTTAGCGAGAACATGTTGAGTTTGGGCCGGCCAACCTAGACCCGAAGAGTACTGGCCGGCTTGGCCCAAATTACACCCCTAAGTAGGACGAGTTCTATGGGTAATATAGTTTTTCTTAGCCTGTAAATAGGCTTTCTTGCTAAATTCATGTTTAATTGATTTTGATCCCCCTCTCTCTTCATTCTTCATCCTACGATTAGGAATCCTTAGATAGAATTTACTCTTAAAAATAGATTTATAAAAAGATGGTGCTTAAAAATTTATACACTTGAGTTATTCTTTATTTAATCATTTTATAATAAGGTCGTAATATATCATCATGTTCTACAGTCGACGTTCCAACAATCTACTCTATCAATACTAACCCAATAATAGTGTTTGTTTTTTTGACAGTTTCGCTCACCAAAGAGTATTCAACAACTAAATGATCTTAAATCAAACTATAGGTCGTCCCTATTAGAGTATGAGATCGAATAAGTTCCTACGCTGCGGTCAAAGTCACGGAAGGGGCGTCTAATCTCATACTGGCTATGATAGATGCTCTGATACCAAATGTTACAAATTCTTGCGTAGAACTCATTCCTAAAATTGTCTTAAATTATTCCTTATGTAATCAATCAATATATTGAAACAGTCCTTCTATATACTTAGAAAAAATTCTCAAAAAAGTATTTAAAATTTAAAATCTAAAATCAATGGTGTAGATACGCTTTAAGTGAGGCCCACAACACAAGTATTAAATCTATATTTTACTATTCAAATTCGTAATATTTTTTAGGAATAATTTTTTGGATTCATGGATTTTTTGATATTGAAATAGAAAGCTTATATTGATTTGGTTTGATTTCGGTTCGGTTCTCTTTTCTCTATCTTTCAGGTTTGCAAAGCATTACATGGACATGTCTGAGTCTTTTGATGCTAGAAACGCAAGACCCTAAAGAGACTTTGGACGATTCTTGCTTTTGGATAAAAGGCCTTTTTTAAAAAAAAAAAAAATTATTTTTATCGAGATTTTTTTATAATAGTCAGTATAAAATGCATACGTCTAATAAATACGTCGCAATTAAGAGTTTAAACAATGCATAGTACTACGATGTGTCAATTAATTTATAACAAATATTATAAAATTAATTATCTCGATGATCCTACTCAATACACCCAAAGTGTACTAACACATTGAGTCAGAACTTTGAATACTAAATTCAAACCATTCACTGTAACCAAGACTAGCCTACTAAAATAATGTGTTACAGTCGTTCCAATGATTTGTCAAATTCCATCTAAACTGTGAGTTTTAATTAAAATTATTCTGTTAGAACCTATGATTCGATCTTCCGTATGTAAGCCGAACTCTACATACCGAATCAAATACTAGACACGAATAATAGGACGAGCTTGTATAAATATAAAATAAATATACAAGCATTCATTCTCATTTAGATTATCATTAAAATAGCATTTTATTGAATAAATAATAAAATATATACAAAAATGCATAACTTTTAGTATATAACCCTAATATTAGTGACGTTGATACCCCTCAACTGGTAAGGGACCTCGTGCTTGACCTCACTCAGATAAGAATATAACCATGTTTCACTTTTTGGCGGTATTTATTCCCTTACATTGACTAATCTTTTCCTATTTTCTATTTTGCAGACTTATGCTCGGGCGGTCCATGTTTTCAACCATTGTCACTAGCGGGAGATGCTCATCCATTCTAAGGCTACGAAGACTGCTGCACTAAAAGTCGAGCATGGCAAACAGTTGGAGAAGCTGAAGAGACTGAGGGTGGAGCTGGGCTTGGCGAGGAGCTCAAGAAGGTGAAGGTCGAGCTGAGCCAATTAGTTGAGGAAAGGAAGAATGAGAGGAAGAAGCGATAGGAGGCTGATGTCAAGGTGAAGGCCACTGAGAAGAGAGCCAAAAAGGTTCAGGGTCAGGTGCTGGAGTTTACTGAGAAGCTCGATCAAGTTGTGTGTGCAGTTATCGAGAAGTATAAAGCTTCTGAGGAGTTCAACTTGAGACTTCTTAGTCTTCCAGTGGGACAATGAAGAATCCGAGGCCAAAGGCCCGATAACTGAAGAATAGGAGGCTATTGAGAAGCCACCTCAGCCCTAACATATAATGTTTCTCTCTTTGTTTTTAATCGTAAATCCTGTACCTTTGAACAATTTTATTTTTATGGAGTGAAATTACTTTTCTTACTTCCATGCTTTCTTCTGTTATTGATTTCTGCTAAGTGTTTATTGTCTCGGTCAATCTGTCTACCATCTTTAATAACTTCTCAATCTTTAAGACATCGGTTGGATTCTCAGGTAATTGAACCATTCTCTTGGCCGACTAGATCGTTAGGCAATCTAGTTTGTAGAATAGTTGAAGTCTTCAGGGTCTCAGTAGAATTCTCAAGTAATCTGACAATTCTTTGGATGACTAGATCCTCGAGCAATCTAGCTTATAGAGTAGTCAAACTCTTCTAGGCCTCAATTGAATTCTCAGGGAATCCGAACGTTCTTTAACCGACTAAATCTTCAAGCGATGTTGTTTGTTGAATTGTTGAAGTTTTCAGGGTCTTAGTCGGATCCTCAAGTAATCTGACCATTCTATGGACGACTAGATCCTCGGGCGATCTAGCTTGTAGAGTAGTCAAAATCTTCTGAGCCTTGGTCAGATTCTCAGGCAATCTGACCATTCTTTGACCGACTAGATCCTTAAGCGATCTAACCTATTGAATTGTCGAAGTCTTCAGGGCCTTGGTCGGATTCTTAAGCAGTTTAACCATTCTATGACTGACTAGGTCCTCAGGCAATCTAGCTTGTAGAGTTGTCAAAATCTTTTGGGCCTCAATCGGATTCTCAGGTAATTCGATCTTTCTTTGGCCGACTAGATCCTTAGGCAATCTAGCTTGTTGAATTTTGGACGTCTTCAGGGTTTCGGTCAGATCCTCAAGTAAGTTGACCGTTCTATATCCTATTAGATCCTTAGGCGATCTAGCTTGTTGAATTTCAATAGGAAGACAAAAATGTAAAAACATGTTGTAGAAAAATGATACTTTTATTAAAGTGCTTACACGTCTTTACTAATAGTATTTTCTAATATGCTATGCATTCTTCGACTTTGTAGGGTCCTTCCTAACTCGGACCTTACATTCTTTTTTGGGGATCCTTATTTGCTAGTGATACCTTTCAAAGGACCAAGTCTAATACTCTGAATTCTCTTCTCATGGCATTGGTGTTGTAGTACTTCTTTATCCTTTGCTGATAGACGATTGTTCTAAGGACGGAGGCTTCTCAGACTTTTCTATCTGATATTAGCTTTCTTTGAGTGCTCCATCATTAGTGTTTTCATTGAAATTGGTGGTTCGATGACTGGCCAAATCGACCTCAAGTAGGATGATAACTTCGCTTCTCAAGGTGAGCATAAAAGGGTCTTATTTGTCGGTGTCTGTACGATCGTTCGGTATGCCTACAAAACACTCAGAAGCTCCTCGGCCCATAGACCCTTTGGTGCTTCTAATTTGGTCTTGATAATTTCCAAGATCGTTCTGTTGGTTACATCGACCTATCAGTTGGCTTGAGGATGGGTTGGGGACGAGTAACGATTCTGGATGCCTATGCGTCCATAGAATTCTCTGAACCCTCTATTGTCAAACTGTTTGCCTATATCTGTAATAATACTCCTTGGGACTTCAAGTCGGCATGTTATGGACTTCCAAACAAAATTTATGGCCTTTTGCTCGGTAATTTTTGTCATCGGCTCTGCTTCTACCCACTTGGTGAAATAGTCGATTGTCACTATTGCAAACTTCGTCTGCCTTCTTCCAGTCAGAAATGGTCCCACTTGTTGGAGCCACGCAGCGGAAAAGTTAATAAAAACGGCATTGTGAACGTAAAAAACGATACGTTGCGTTTTTCATGAAAATCTATATAACTATTTCGAGTTTAGATTCGAAATATACATTTTGAAACTTGTAGTAAAGTTTCTAGATACCACGTTGTGAGACGTGACCACCCGGTGACCTTCTCGCGTATGACTCGACGCACGTGTTGATTCCGGCGTGCGGGCACCGATCCGAATCAACTCCTTTGGCTTCAAACACACTTGAATCTCTCAAGGTTTTGCAAGAAAATTAGAGAGAAAGGGGAGAGATGGCCGGCGGCTATTAGGGTTCTTGAAGAATGAAAAAGTTGTATTTTTGTTCTCCTTATTTTGTATATATATTATGCATATTAAAAAGGGTATTGATCTCTATCCCTTTCCTTAAAACATGCAAGATATATACACTCACCAAAAAATAAGGAATCCCATCCTTACCATGGTCGGCCAAGAGAGAGAGAGAGGGTGCCAATTTTTTTATTTTTTTATTTTTTATATATATCTCTATATACTAAAAATACCCCAAGTATAAAATTACACTACCAAAAGTGAGAAAGTGTAAAATATACTTAACAAATAAAATTTAATCCTCTCTCCTAGGCATGGCCGGCCATTAGGATAAAAACCCTAATGTGCCACTTTTCTTTTTATACCCCTGAACATTTAATTTAATACCTCGACCGTCCCGGCGAAAAATTCGACGATCGAATTAAATTAAATAATTACCGAAGCCAACCAAAAACCCGTGCGTATAAATGGGCTATGTGAGGGATCACGAGGAAGCATATGACTCGGGCTAACCGTACGAGAAAACCGGATATCCCTAACTCAACCCCTAAGTTAGATCATTTCTCGCACGAACCAAGACTTATTCCAATAAAGGCCATGACTGAACTCCCGGTCCTAACTCGAATTGTGTCTCGAGTTTCCAATTATCATTTGCACGGAAGTCTCCCCACGTTTAAGATATGAATTCCCGATAATCGAATTAGGTTACTGACAACCCGATTTGATTATCCTCTTATCCTCGTAACAGCACCGCTTATCCTTTTGACATGCCGGATCAAAAGACCCACTTGCAAAATTCTGGCATAGTCAAACCTATAAGCCGAGCACACGAGGGGGAACTCCTCAACCTAAACTGGACGTGGTTTCCGTCAGCTGATTATCAATCATCGAAAAAACAACAAAAGTACCCAACCCACCGGTCATATTGATCTCAATATCGAAATCTCAGCCATTAGTGACTCAAAGTACTGCGCATCGCCTGAACATGATTAATCAATCACGTCGGGATTAAGAGTACGTGCAATATATGATAATATAGGATGTGGATCAATTCATATAGTCAGTATAGAATCGATCATCCTATTGATCATGCTCAATACACTCCAATTGTACTAACACATCGAGCTCGAACATCAAATACCCCGACCGAAATTTGAGCCATTCGACCTAGCCAAGACCAGCTACTATAACGATGTGCTACAATCGTACCAATGGATTGTCTGGGTCCATTGCGATTGTGAGCCTACTTGTATATTTGTCAAAACCTTTGACCCGATCTTCCGCACTTCATGCACCAAGTCAAATACCGGACAGAGTATACGGACTATGCTTTCACACATCATACATACAATAAATGTGAAACAGTAAATGCAAATACCTCTCAAATATTTCTCATTAACAAACCAGGGATCAATAATAATAAAATACATAAAAGCATGGCTTTTAAGTATACTATCCTAATAAAGTCATGTTGTATAACTTTGGTGGTGGCATATGTACTAGATTTGCATGGATCTGACACTTGCAGCATCTTTTGACGAACCTGACATAGTCTGTTTCCATTGTCATCCAGAAATAGCCTTGCCGTAAGATCTTTTTGGCCAACATCATCCAGTTCATGTGTGTCCCGCAAACTCATTCGTGCAATTCTCTGATGATCTCTTAACCTTTTTCGTCTGTCACACAAAGCTTGTTCACTCCCAGATAAGCCCTTTTATACAGCTTTCTGCCACAGATGATGAACTGAGCTGATAACTTTCTGATGGCTCTCTTATCCTTCTCGCTGGCATCTTCTGGATACTGTCCCTCCTTAATGAAAGTCTAGATGCCGTGAGACCACGATAAACCGTCTCCTTCTTTTGATTCCAAGGCTACAACTTCGTATGCCCTAATGCTCCTCTGTTCAATTATCAAAGGCCTCATTTTGGCCTTTACCGGTATGTCAATCATGGAAGCAAGAGTGGCAAGGGCATCAACAAACTTATTCTGAAGTCAAGGTACATGAATGAAGACCACCTCCTCAAAGTTGGAGATAAGTCGATCAAGCTCTTGATAGTATGACATTAGCTTCTTCTCTTTGACCCTCCATTTCCCACTACCCTGGGAAACGACCAAGGCTGAGTCACCGATCACTTCTATCTTTCTTACACCCAATTCCAAAGTGGCTTCTATCCCGGCGATACACGCTTCATATTCGGCCTGATTGTTGGTAACCTTAAAGTTTAGCTTGTAGGCCAACAAAACATGTGAGTCCATTTAGAGTGACTAACAGTATCCCGATCGCATAACCATATTGGTTTGAGGCACCGTCGAAGTACAACATCCACAGCTCGTTCTCAACTGTCAGCACATCTTCATTAGGAAACTAAAATTCTGATTCATCTTGTCCCTCAACTGGCTGATCTGCTAAGAATTACGCAACGGCTCGTCCTTTTACCGATTTATTGGTCTTGTAGTGTAGTTTGAATTCTGCCAATAATAGGAACCATCGGGCCAATCTTCCTGTCAGCGTGGGTTTTTCGAATAGGTACTTAAGCGGGTCCATTCTGCAAAGCAACACTACAGGATATGTTAGCATATAGTGCCGTAGCTTTTTGGATGACCACACTAAAGCCTAACAAGTTTTCTCCAGTGGCGTGTATCGGGCCACACAGTCTATCATTTTCTAGCTCAAGTAATACACAACCATTTCTTCATCGTTGTCCCATTCTTGTGCCAACATACAACCCATGACAGACTCATTTAATAATAAGTACAGGATCAAAGGCTTGCCTAGTTCCGGAGGGGAAAGCACCGGAGGTGTTTGTAGATACTCTTGGATTGACTCAAACGCATTCTGAAAATGCTGATCCTACTGGAATTTGGTGTTCTTTCTGAGCAAACGGAGAAGAGGTTCACAGGTTGTAGTCAATTTCGAGATGAAACGACAAATGAATTGAATTTTCCCTAAGAATCCTCTAACTTCTTTCTCCGTCCTCGGGGGAGGCATTTCCAAATTTGCATTGATCTTGGAGGTATCCACTTCTATTCCTCTTTGAGTAATGATGACTCCTAACATTTTGCCAGTTGTAACTCCAAAAGAACATTTTTGTGGGTTCAACCTCATTCGGTAATTCCTGATTCTCTCAAAAAATTTCTCTAAGGCAGGGGTATGTCCTTCACGGTCTTTAGATTTACCAATCATATCATCGACGTATACTTCCACTTCTTTGTGCGACATGTCATGGATTAACGCCGTTGCAACACGTTGGTACGTGACTCCTGTATTTTTCAGACTGAAAGGCATAACCCTGTAACAATATGTCCCCCACGGCATGGTGAACGTAGTCTTCTCTCTATTTTTGGGTGCCATGAGAATATGATTATATGTTGAGAATCCATCCATGAATGATAGCAATGCATGTCTAGCAGTATTATCCACGAGGACATCTATATGTGGTAGAGGAAAGTCATCTTTAGGACTTGCTTTATTAAAATCTCAAAAGTCAACACAAACTCGTACCCGACCATCTTTCTTTACTACAGGGACAATATTAGAAACCTACTAAGGGTACTCTGTCACCTGAAGAAAACCAGCGTTCACTTGTTTGGTAACATCCTCTTTGATTTTGAGGGCCCAATCAGGTCTTAGACGTCTCAGCTTTTATTTCACTGGATTGGCATCAGGGTAGAGAGGTATTTTATGTTGGACGATATCTTGGTCAATTCTAGGCATGTCTGCGTACGACCATGCGAAGACGTCTTTAAATTCCTTTAATAATCTGATTAATGGCTCACGTTCGTCATTTGATAAAGTGGAACCGATCTGGACCATTTGTGGATCCTTCTCAGTACCTAGATTTATTGAAAAACTTTCTTTAATCAAAGGTTTAGCGTGCTTTTTTTCTTCTTTTTCAATTAAAAGTTTTAATTATGGGGAATAACCCCATCAAATTCATCGGAGTCAGCAATCAAACATTCGTACAGGAAGTACAACAGGGTAACCAGAAAAGTCCTTCATATTATTATAATTGTCATCGAGGGTTACAAATTTTGACATGTACTTGGTTGTAACAGAAGACCAAGACACCCAAACAGGTGGATGTTCGATAGACTCACTACTAGACTCTAACTCCGTAGACGTTGACGAGTCTGACTCGGACTCTGACTCACTATCTACTTCATTCAGAA
>JAUTBS010080644.1:0-13158 GCA_032361285.1 Aequorea victoria | reverse complement strand
AAACAAACTCCACGTTTGAGTGAACCAATTATCAACAAGAGAACTTTCTTTGAAAAACATTCATGAGTTCCTTCATCAAGCATGTTATCAAAATATTTCAAGATAATAAATATTCATCATATTTTATTATAATATAACTAGTCACTCTCACCTAATTTGAGCATTACCGAATTCACCGCTTTTAAACTTGAGGCGTCGCTCCTCCGTCTGCGGTTACGTCCGGGACTTACGTTTCATAACCACCTATGTATATAAAATAAATCAACTCATTTCTCATATTTTTATATATATATGTAAATATTTAATATCCCTTAGATGAATCTAAGATGACTTCATTCTTTAAGCTTACAACATTCTGCTTCATGGGTTCCTACAACCCAACCTCTTGGTCAAAAGGACTAATAGACTTTTTTATCATCTTAATAATAATCTTGTATGTTTTAATCATTTACTAGAGTCCCTAAGAACTCAATTCCTTAGGTTTAGGCACTTAGTTCCTCTTGGAACACCACTTTTCTTATGTTTTTTTTTCAAAATCTATATTCTGTCACCTCACTTAGAAATTCAAAATAAATTGGTAAAAATCTTTGAATTTTTTTTTCAATATTTGTTAGAGTTATAATAAGGTGTTATGCAACTCTTTCAGGAAGGTACAAACTCCCAACTCTCTCTGTAAATATGTATAATTATTTTTATCAAAATTAGAGTTCATTTTCGATCTCTGTTTGGGAGAATCTTAATTACTCAAAATAGGTCCAATGAAAATGAGTTTTATAATTTTTGGTAAACATAGACCCTTGTACCTTTATTTCCATATATGGCTCACCTCAAGAAATTTTTCTAGATTTAATTAAAATTCTCCAAAGTGGTCTTTGAATCTTTCCGCTAAACACCCAAAAATTATAAATTAGGGTTGGGGTATTAAATTATATTTTTAAATTCCAATAAGAATCATACATGTTCTACACATATTAATATAATCTCAAAAATTACATAATTGAATTTACTTTAGGGTTTAAGACTCTTTACACATTTTAGTTCTTGAAATCTTAAAACAGAATTTTAGAATGATTTCATGAACTTGATCATTTCTTCTTTCTAGGTATGTTCTATCACCTTTACTTTTGTTCTAAGCTTCAAGAACACCATTTAAGCATGGCTTAAGAGGCGGTAAAGGAATTTAAAAGATGGTTTTATGGATCACTAACCTTGTTAGAAGACAAAAGAATGTTAGTTTCTTCCTTATTTTTTTTTCTTTTTCCTTCTTCTTTCTTCTTCTTCTTTTGTCTTCTTCTTCTTCTCCTTCTCCTTCTTTTCTCTCTCTCTCTCCCTCTCCTCATGCAAAAAAATAATGAGTGTGGGGTGGTTTGAAGAAAAGTGTTTAAGTGCTGGGAGGATACTCTTTTTTATAGGCAAAATTTCCAAAGTGTAAAGACATTTGTACTCCTCATCTTAATTATTCAACTAGCCACCCATCCCATCATGTAAAATATGCATGGGGTCTTATTGGTCTTTGCTTGAGGGGATAGAAGACTTGAATAAGTAAAAAAAACTAATCTTATACACAACCTCATGTGCATGCCATTTTCTTTTTCATTTTTCTTTAATTCCAAAATATCACATCATCCCTCTCACTTTCCTTTGAAAATCTAAAAATTATTATTATATATATTTATTTATTTTATTTTCTTGTAGGAGAAAGAAATACATTTGGGCCTTTTTCTCAAAAATTTTCATTTGGGCTTAAACTTTAATTTGGTCTTAACTTTTTATTATTTTGGCTTAAAATAAATTATTTTGACCTATTTATATTTATATTTATTATATATTTATATTTATATTTTGGTCTTACAAACTCCTTTAGCCAATAATTCTAATTAATTTCTCTTTTGGGCCTTAATTAAATCTTAGGCCCTAATGAACCCATTTTCAAGATTTAATTATTGAGCCTAAATTGAGCCCATTGGTCTTTGGGCTTCTGAAACTTCCTAACTTATATTTGGGCTTTCATAATCTTATATGGGCTATCTCTAATCATTGGCCCAATTCTTGGATTCAATTTTTCTTTTGGGCTTTAGTTATTTTTAGGTTTTACTTGAGCCAAATTCCAAGAACCAAATTCATGAGCTCACGTTCTTTCATTCCTTCCATACTTTTCACTATTTCTTTCATACTCAAATGTTACTTGAATCGTTACTTAGAAGATTATTAATCTCATAATTGTGAAACCTCACTTTTCACAATATAATCAATAACCACTAAACTTAGAATGAAGGCGTTAAGTTTTGCGGAATGACATTCGAACCCTATGATCAAAGGAATAAATGCATGGAATATGAAATTAGATAAATCTAGAAAAATGGAATAAATAAAAAGAGTTCAAATAATTTTGAATAATAAAATTTTAATCGTTCAAGTTAGAAAATCTTATGAAAGGCGAAAAAAGAATAGAAAATCAAAACGAGCCCAAGTAAGGCCTAAAAACTCTTAAAGCTCAAAAATTTAAATTTAAATTTGGATAGATAATGATGCTAAACCAAAATATAAGGGCCCAATAAAATTATGAACCAAAGAACTCAATTAAGAATTCAAAGATGTAATTCATGAAATGCCTAAATGAGGCCCAAATTTGGGAGAAACCCAATAGTGAAATATATTAGGACTTTGGGCTAAACATTATGAGAGACCAATATATATAAATAATTGAGTCCAATTATATTATTTATAGTCAAATAAATGAAATTGGAATCCCAAAGTAAAGATAGGCTGAAAACATAAAAATTTGACCCAAAAAAATTAAATTTGGACCAATCCACTTTTAATTCCCATGAAGTTATAAAATAAATAAATAAATAAATAATTAGAAGCCCTTGGCCGGCTCCCCCATGAGAAGTGATGTGACCATTATTGCTTAAAAAAAAAAAAGAAAAGAAAAAAAGGGAATATGAAAGGATGGAAGTATGGTCCTTGTTTGAAAGAAAATACTTTCAACCCACCAAAGCCTCTCAAGGTCTTCAATGAATAGTGAAATTGTACATAAAAGAAGACATGTAAAAAATGTGATGAGAGAAACATTGATGGGATATAAATGAAATAAAAGAAAAGCAAAATGAAAAATCTTCAAGTACCCTTAATTTTAAGGAATGCGTTTCCCAATTAAACCAAACATGACCTTAAGTCTATGAGAATTAATTTAATGGGTACAAACATAGTGTTAGCTATCTTGGAGCCCAAGACATGGCTAGAATTCAACAAAACTAGAAGAACTAAGTACCTAACTTCAAATTGAGTTGGGATTAAATGAAGGGCAAAGTAGTCTTTTCACTTCAAAATTTTGGCTATAAATAGGAGTCTTCTCCCACAAAAAAAAATCATTTGCTAATCTCCACTTCTCTCTCTAAATTCGATGGATCCTTGTGGGAAGAGAGGAGAGAAAGAAAAGAAGAAGAAGAAAGAAAGAAGAAGGAATAAAAGAAAGGAAAGGAAGAAAGGACAAAGTAGAGAATGAGGAACTTGAAATTGAGATCCTTCATCCCTCAACCAAGAAATTATCAAGTAAGAAGTTCTTACAACTTTCCTTCAAAGTTATAAAATCATCTCACACCTCTCATCCCTCTTGAAATCAAAAACAAAATAAGAACATGGAAGAACACATAAGAAAGATCTTGAATCTAAGAAACATGAACTTTCTTGATTTGAGATAATGATGAAGTAATAAGTTGACACCTCTGAGAAAGTTAATAAAAATGACTAACATAATATATAAAGTGATCTTAAGTTGGATAAAAATAATTATTGTATGGGTAAGAGGGTAGAAAAGAAAATAGAAGTAAGGAACCTCATGAAAAGGGCAAAACAGTGGCATAAAACCCCATCTCAGATTTTTCATGCCATCCAAACAGAGCCTAAACGAAAACCTATTTTTGAAAGAGCTACTTTAGCATGTCATTAACATGTGTGATTTTTTTTTAGACCCAAGAATTTATTTTAGAACCCCTATGCTATTTTTGAACATTTTGCGTCCAAATTACAAAAGAACAGTCCACTTTGGAATATTTTAGTAAATTTCAAAAAACTCACTTAGAGATGATCTATATATGGAAAGAAATGTATAAAGGTCTAGTTTCATCCAAAAATGATAGACCTCATGTTCATCGAACGAATTTTGAGAAAATGGGATTCACCCAAACAGTGACATTTTTGGACATATTCTTCTTCATGAATTTTTAGAGCGCTTTATGTTGAAATCTGGCTCTCGGGTTCTTCATAAAAAATGTATTTAACATAATTTTATAGCCTTATTATTTTTTTCATCTTTAAAAGGAATTTCAAACTGATGGGATAGAATTTAGAAATGCTGAAAAAAATGATTCAAGAAGGCTTCAAGCAAATCTAGCTACCTAAACACAAGTTAGAGATTTTGGGAATCATGATGGTACTAATAATGATTAAAAATGGTATACTTAAGAATAAAAATATTTTACTTTCATACCCACACAAGTATGCACGTGTCACCTTAGTTCACATAGTAATGTTCCTATCCTATCTATGTGTTAAGAACCGGAGGGCGTGACTCAAGGAGGAGCACTTATTTTTGAGCTGTGTTTCCTTATCACTATCTTGGTATTATAAATTTGTAAATGATTAAATTCCATATGCTTTCATGATATATGATTTGCGAAAATAAATGGTTATTTTACTTGTGAAAGAAAGCTATGTTTGCGAACTCGTGTTTTATGAATTGATTTATGAGCATATGTTTTGGAACATGATGGAATTTGGATATTTTATAAAAGAACACAATACACTTGGTATGATAGTCTTGTTATTACATGGTGAGTGCCATGTAGTGGGTGTATCGCACACTTGATAAAGTGAGGGTATACACCACGATATAATATAAGGAATATATCACACCTGATAATGCGTAGATATATGTCCTAGTATAATGATATATGATGTGTTAGCTCTACCACTGAGTAGTATTAAGTGGCCCGACAAATACTCCTTAGTCCTGTCCATTGAGTAGGTGGGATATTTGAGAACTCAGTACTACAACAACTCCTAGCTGGGAGGTTAATACAATTCTTGGCTATATGAGATGGTATGATTGATAAAAATGATGGAATCATGGAATATCTATTTAAAAGATATACGATGCTTGAAAAACCCTCTCTCATGAGGTGATTTATGGAAAGATGAAACTTAGAATCTTTTGGTGATAAAAGTTGTGTTTTACAAAATGATATGTTATTTCCAAAGTGATGAACTATTTTGATTTTTATTGTGCAATTTATAATGTTATTGCTAGTGATTGGTGAGCATGTGGATTTGTAGCTCACACCCACACATATTGATATTTTGACAAGTTTTGGCGTTAGGGTTGAGTCCGATTTTGGTCCACTATGGTCTTAGGCTAATGGAAAGATTTTGGGAAGTTAAGGTCTGAAACCCCTTTTTGTTCTTCCTCTTTTTCTTGTAATTAATGAAATGATATTGATGAGGCTGTAAGTCCTCGTGTGTAATATTTTTATGTTATGGTGGGCCCATGTGTGATGTCCTGATGGAACGTATAAAGAATGTTATGCTCAGATACTACGGATGTTGATAAGTATGTTGGGTTGTGTACCCTTCCTCAGGTTCCGTGCTCGGTGCTCGAGGCGGGGCTTGACAATAATCGTGGAATAAAATCTATATTTTGGTTTAAGAAATCATGGGTTGTTACATTCTACCCTCCTTAATGAAATTTCGTCCCAAAATTTTGATGTTCCCGGTACTTCCTAGAGAAACTACTTCAACGCCTTATGTTTTCATTTTCCCAAATTTATTGTCTCAACTTTAAAACTCATACCTTCTCTTTCCATACATCCTCCTTCTCCATCCCACATAGTTTATAGAATTTAATCTTGTCCTCTTCTCGTAGACCCGATAATTTCATAATTCCACCGCATGTGATGTCCATCAAAATATGGCGACATTAAATTCATCGCGCAACTAGTCTGCTTGCAACGGTTATTCAACAATCCTTCGTGGTATTTTTAATTTTAACTCATCTTTCTCTGAACTCCTTCTTTACTCCTCAAGAGTAAACTCATAACGTGAAAATTACCTGTTCATAATCTTTAGTCGGTTGCGAACAAACTCTTCACTTTTTGTACATCGTCATCTCTCATCCCTGGTGCGCTCCAGATTCTATGACTGAAACTTACCCAAAATTACAACCATCTTCTTCATCATGCCTTTTGCGACTATATCTTATAATTGTCGACATAATATTTGTTTTCACCTTTACCGTTCGACTAGTATGTAAACTCGTACTCGTTCCTCCCAATTTTCCTGGGACATTCAATCCTTGAGGTTGAAAGAACATAACTAGTTCTTTTCCACCTATTCATACTTCATTATCATATTTCCGAAATACACCTTCACAAGGTTGTTCTATGAACAACACAGCCACTTTCCAACGATGCTAGGTAAATAAGTTCATGAATAAAACCTAATGAACTTAGAAAAAAATTTGGTCCTCTAAATCACAAACCAAATAAGGAACTATGGGCTAAAGCCCAACATAGAATTTTAAGCCCAAAGTCTCATAAACTAAAATAATGAGCCCAAATTAAATTCTAAGGCCCAAATTAATAATCCAAGGCCCAAATAAGGAGAGAACTATTCGAATTTTCAACAAAACCCAAATTTTAAATCCAAAACCAAAATGGGGCCCACATATATTTCTAAATTATAAAATAAGAAAAAAACAATTTTTGCATCATCCCAAACAACCCTCTTGGCCGGCCAAGCTCTTCTCCTCCATGAGAGATGGATGATGTAACATGTGATGTGACTTAATTAGGAAAACCAAAAAAAAAAGGAAGGAAAGATATTAGGATGGGACCTTTATCCAGAATAGGAAGCAAACAAATCTCTACACTCTAACTCTTTTTTTCCCCATGATTAAATAATGGTAAGAAATACTTATACACATAAATATACCTCATGAGGAAAAAAATACATGAAACAACTAAATTAGGGAAGAAAATGGGTCAAAGAAATAATAGTGACTTGAGAGGACTCTTGAGAGACTTTTTTTCAGAAACCCCAATTGTCATAGATCAAGACCAACCAAATAAGAAACTTCTTAAACTCTCTATTTCTCTCCTGATATCATCTTCTTATTTCAAAGCCTCTTCAAGACAAAATAAGTATGAACAATAATGAAGATGAACCATGGAATCAAGAAAATGAAGTATGGAACCTTGTTCTAGGAAAACTTTTTAGTGATCAAAGATAAAGAAGAAATAATGTAAGAAATGTTTGATAACTTATGATAACCACATTGTGTTGCTATGATGTGTTTGGATATGCCTTGGATATGTTACAATATGAGAAGTTTTATGTTTGTGTGTTATTGTTAGAAAATACCAAAAATAGTGTGATTTCTAAGCAACTCTACGAAATTTTGTTTGCACCATATATTCTCCAAATCAAAAATGATTTCAACCAAAGCCTCTTTAGTATTTCTTGAGTGTTTGTGATATTTGTTTGGACGAAAAAATATATTTTGAAACCCCTATGCCATTTTTGAAGTTTCTGTGACAGTTAGACAATAAAACAACCAAATTTGAACCCTAGTACATTATTCTAGAACAATTCCCTTTAGATGAGCCACCTATCCAAAGAAAGGTTTATGGGTCTAGTTTCACCCAAAATTTACAAAACTCATTTTGGATGAGTAGATTGCGAGATACCCTAATTCGCCAAAACATGAACTTTTTTTGATAGATTTTGTGGTATGAATTTGTAAGTCATTCTCTGTTAATAACCAGTTCTCAGTTCCTTCATAAAAAGTTTAAATAACACCATAATATAGCTCTTTTTATATTTTCCAAATTTTCCAATAAGGTTTGGTATTTTTAAAGTATTTTTAAATCACGATGGCAGAGTTTGGAATTCTGTATTTTGTTGGAAAATATTGTGTTTAAGCCTTTACTTACTTCTATGGCATATTTGTTTCTTTTCAATATCATCCATGTGTATTAATGGGTTTTTATGAATAAGTATAATGTTGGGTGACTTTTAATCTTGTGTTATCATGCATGGCCTAAGTCATGGGTGGGGGTATACACCTTGTGTCTAGCTTGGTTAAGTTTGGTTCTTGATGAAATATTATTGTATTGGATAAGTTCACATGGTTTATGACTTGGGTATGTTTCCTGTGATGGATTGGGTTGGTTGTCCCTTTCATGTTGTAGCCTTGTTATGGGTACGGTTTTTATTTTGGTGCACCGAGTCGGACTTGTGAACTTAACATAGGCCACTACATCATGACACGTTAGGGTGGCAGTTTCAGGGGCAAGGTTGGCAACGTATTGGGATACGGACTCTTACCCTGGCTGCATGTCACCGCCCTTGGGGTATATATGAACTAGTGTAGTATGTAACTCGCTATGGTTCATAGTGTGATGAGGTGGGTTCTTAGGTTGGTTCTAGCCAGGGGCTCTTATGATGTAGTTGGAGTACTTAGCTCGCTGCGAGGCATAGGCTACCCATGGGGAACTGAATCATGATGCTCTGGATGTTCTGTTCAAAAGTCATAGGATGTGTTTGGGTTGTGCAATCCTTTCGGCGTAAAGGAATCTGTGTCATAAATCAGAGTTTCATCAACATGCATATCATACTTTATTATATGTTGTTGCTTTATATTATGTGTTAGAAATATTATGTTTGGGGGTTTCTTACTGGGCTTTGCAGCTCATGGTATTTTATGCCAGGATTTGAAGAAGAGACGATGACCGAAGATCCCGCTGAAGAATACATAGAGCCGTGGCTCACTTGATCATGTGGCATCTGTGTCAGAAGAATTATATGTTTGTAATTTTTTTAGAATGTTGTTGGAATGTAATATACAATTTAAATAGGTTGTGTGATGTGTGGAAATGAAAATATTATTTATCTTATGATAAATATTAGATTACGGTGGATGGTTGATTTTAGAATAACCGTATGTACTATAATTACGTCTTTGGATGAATCGAATTTTTGGGGCGTCACAAATTGGTATTAGGGCCTAGCTTTAGTGAACCTTAGAGGCCTGAGTTATGGCAAAACCTTGCGATCGTTGAGCAAAAAATTCTGTTATAAGTCTATATTTTATAACTTAAGAATAAGTTATGAACAAAGAAAAGAGTTATTATACAAACTAAGCCTGTCAAATTACATATTGTAGCATGTCTTCCGACTCTGACTCCGACCGTGAAGAATTTTTTGAGGAGTTTATCGATCTGGACGATGAAGTTCTTCCCAATGCATGGGACGAAGAGGAGCCGATCTACGTAGAACTTTTGGCCTGGTATCACCCTGATGATCTAGGGAATGAAGCTGACGATGAAGAAAGTGATGGTGAGTCAAAGAAGGCTTGTAGCGAGGATGCTCCGCCAGTAGAAGCAGACGAAGATAAGGGAATTCCCCTTCGGTGGAGGCAACCGAATGCACCCCAAGAATACCTTGTGGGTACCAGAGTGGCCCCAGTATTCTGATGCAGGTGGAACATGGCTGTATATTCCTACTACTTCTTTGGACCGCTGCTCGTCACTGAACAACGCGGGGATAGGACCGTCCGATTAGGGGTACCACCAGGATTTTCTAATCGAGTTGGGGAAGTCGCACCAGACGAGATACTCCAGCATCAATCACTATTGGTGAGGATCGTATCTTTGGTCTGGAAGAGGAACTCGACTTTGAAAATAACCTAACTTGTACGGAATGGCCCATCTTGGCTACCGATCGGGATGAACGAAATCCCATCGCAAATAGGGATTGGTATGTAAAGGTACACTTGGAATGCTATGACATTCATGAGGTGACATGGGAACTAGAGCTTATGGTCAGGAGGGACAATCCACAGCTCTTTGTGCAGTATAACCTAGGACTGTGTAAAGGAACAGTGAAAGTAGGGTTTTTTTTTTGGATCTTGTATGAATCCTAGCAAATTTTGTATGAATTGTTCCCTATCGAACTATAAAACTATGTTGATATGATCAGTTTTTAGTTGGAATCTAATCTTGCGCTAAATATAGGTAAGTAATATTATAATAACCAACGTAGTGTTTCCCAAACATCTTGATTACATGATACCCTAACCTTTAATCAGATTTTGACCAAATCAATGGCTGGAAGAGGAAGGAGAAGCTTCAACCGAGAGGCCGAACCCAGCCAAAATACAGAAGTGGAAGGGTTAGCACAAATCCTAAGGGAATTGGCCACATCATTAAACCCCATGCCCGTTTGGACCCAACGGGATCGAGCTTGACTTTTAGCTGAATTTCAGAAGCAAAGGGCTTTGGTGTTTAAAGGGGAAGCCGAGCCGCGCGTGGCAAAGAATTGGATTAGAATGATCAAGAAAATGCTGGATACGATGGATATCTAGGGCAACAGTGATAGGATTGCTTTGGCCGTCTACCAACTTGAGGAAGAAGCGGATCACTGGTGGTCCATGGAAAAAGACAACCAGAATGTGACTACTCTTACTTGAAAGTAATTTGAGAAGCTCTTCTTGGAAAAATACGTCCCAACTACTGTCAAGCAAGCCAAGAAACGAGAGTTCCTCGACTTGAAACAAAGAACGATGAGCGTGTCTCAGTATGTCAGCTGGTTTGAAGAACTTTCACGACACGCTGTAGTCCTAATTCCTAATGAGGAATCAAAGGCCTGACGCATCGAATGGGGCTTAGAGCCATCTGTCTAAGAAAAGATTACTTTTATGCAATTCTCAACATTTTCCCAAGTGGTGTAAGCAGCCCTAATGGCTGAAGCTGAGTCTTCAAATTCACAAAATCTGGAACCAAAGAAAGGGCGGACCCATCCTCGGAGGAACCCAAAGAATGAATCATGGAGGAAACTTGCAAAATCCATACTCCAGACCCCAAATCCGACAAGGGCCAAGTGCGAACCCCCGATCAAACTATTAAATTACCTGTTTTGAGTGTCGACAATCGAGACATATAAAAAGGGATTGCCCTACACTTCGCGGGACAGCAGGCCAGTGGGGAACTTCTTACACCCAGACTCTAGATCAGGGGGTGCAAATGACAAACCAAAGGTCGGGAAGCTTCAATCAAGAAAACACAAGGGGTAACCAATTCAAGAAACCATGGAGGCCGACACAACCCTTCGGGGCAGTTGGAAGGATTTTTGCATTAACCGAAGAAGACGATGAGGGACCCTCCATGATTGAATGTACTCTCATGCTTTATCATTCTCTGGTACATGTGTTATTTAATTTCGGTGCTTCACACTCTTTCATCTCAAGCACATGTGCCTCATCTTTGGAATTACCTCTTAAACCTCTAGACATAACTATGTTAGTTGCCTCACTCTTAAGAGGACATTTACCCATACGCCTCATGTGCAAGTCATCGAAATAAATGTTTTTGGCATACGTGTAACATGCGATCTTCTAGTCATCAACATGAGTGTCTACGACATCATCCTGGGCATGGACTTGTTATTCAAGCATAGAGCAAACATTGATTGCCACAAAAAGAAAGTCACAGCTTGCACCCCTAATGGATCACACTTCCATTTTAAGGGGGGTAGACATAACCCTTTACTTAGTCGGTCAAAAGACTCAGTGGACCGAGGACCTAACTGCAAGACTAGCAAGTCTTATGGTCAATGACAAAATCCAGAAGACTACACCCCTTTCACGGGTGGCAAACGACTTTGAAGATATTTTTTCAGAGGAACTACTGGGACTACCTCCACAGTGAGACCTGGATTTCTGTATCGAACTACAATCGGGAATGACACACATATCCATGGCTCCTCACCAAATGGCACCCACAGAACTATGGGAAATGAAGACTCAACTATAAGAACTATTGGAAAAAGGATTTGTTAGACCAAGCACATCGTCGTGGTGCACATTAACACTGTTTTCCAAGAAGAAATACAGTTCCCTAAGACTTTGCATCGACTATCGTCAGTTGAATCGAAGCATGATAAAAAAGCGCTATCCACTTCCCAATGTCATTTATCTGTTCGACCAGCTGAGAGGTTCATCCTGCTAATCAAAGATCGACCTGTGATCAGGTTACCACCAACTAAGGGTTCGAGAAGAAGACATACCCAAAATGGCCTTCTGAATGCGATACGACTACTACGAGTTTATAGTGATGCCCTTTGGATTAACCAACACACCTGCTGTGTTCATGTGACTAATGAACAAAATCTTTTCAGCCTACTTGGATCAGTTCGTAGTCATGTTCATTGGCGAAATTTTAATATACTCTTTGTCTGAGGAGCAACACGAACAACATCTGAAGATCGTCCTGCAAATACTAAGGGAGAACCAATTATACGCGAAGGCAAGCAAATGCGAGTTCTGGTTAAAGTCGATAAAATTCCTTGGCCACATTATATCAGAGGAAGGAATCTCGGTTGACCCATCAAAAGTAGAAGTTTTACTAGATTGGAAGTAGCCCAAATTAGTTTTCAAGATTCAAAGTTTTCTAGGGCTTGTCGGGTATTGCCGACAATTTGTACAAGACTTCTTGAGTCTAGCCAAACCCATGACGAGACTAACTATGAAGGGGATCAGATTCCAATGGAATGTGTCATGAGAATAATCTTTCCAAGAGCTCAAGAAACGTTAAACCAGTGCCCTGATACTTGTGGTTCCGGAAAGGGACGTAATTTACGCCGTGTTCTGTGACGCATCGAAGGAAGGCCGAGGATGCATCTTAATGCAAGATGCGAAGGTGGTGGCTTATGGTTCCCGACAACTCAGACCCCATGAGTGAAACTACCCCACGCATGATCTGGAACTAGCAGCCATAGTTTTTGCTTTGAAAAGCAGGTGCCACTATCTGTACAGAGAATAATTTGAATTATTTTCGGATCATAAAAGTCTCAAGTATCTGTATTTGCAAAAGGACCTAAATATGAGATAATGTAGATGGATAGAATTCCTGGAAGACAACCGCTTTAAGCTGACTTATTGTAACGCCCCACTCCCATATAGGTAATTAATCCCACATGGAAGGGGTGGTATGGCTCACCTACGCTGAAACAAGCATAAAACTTAAACCAAAGAGGGATGCACTCTGCATTGCCCTAATTAAAACCATTCATATACGTGAATACTATCTCATACAAGCAACC
>JAUTBS010080533.1:0-13162 GCA_032361285.1 Aequorea victoria | reverse complement strand
TCCAAGCATGTACACATAATTGTATCCAGCGATGATTTCCACTCAAGTCCCGTTGGTGAATCAAGAGTTCGACGTGACATAACAATAAAGGGGGTGAGTGGTGGCTGTTGGCCCACAAGGATCAACCCAAAGGGGGGGTGAATGGCTTGATGGCAAACTTATTATGTATGCAGCGGAAATAACAGTAAATAAGAGAATAGAATTAAAGAGTTAAGGGAAGAATGATGCAAACACGATTTATAGTGGTTCGGTCAACTTGACCTACGTCTACTCCACAAATAGCATTGGGAATTCACTAACGGATTCTTCAATGGATGAATCGAAACCACTGTACAACGACCTCTTTACAGGTAAGGCGTAACCTCTTATTCTTCCAGGTGAATAGCAGCCTAATATTCTTGTAGGCGAATCAAAACCTATTCTTCTTCAGTGGGTGAAGAAAAACCTCTTTCTTCAACAAGGGCAAAGAGCAGCCTCCAATCGGTTTGCTTGAGTAGGTGAACCGAAAACTAGTTCTTACAGTAGTTGTAGTTGATGTTCTCATTTGTGAGATAATTTATAACAAAGTATAGCTCACTACAATATTATCTCTCTCTCAACAATAAATAAAATAGCCTTTTGGCTCAAAGAGAGTATTTAGAAATTTTTTAAATAAAAATAGAGTATGTGAAATGACAGCACAGTGAAAATTGATCTTGAAGGGTAAGAAATGTGTTCTTAACTTTTGATCATTGTCTCTTTTTTTTTTCTCTTCTTCAATCGAGTGTATTTATATGTAGGAGCCAAGATATATTCGTTGGAGAGGAAAAACTATATGTTAGAGTCAAAAACTAGACGTTGCAGAGTTTCAGATCTGAGATTTTTCCGCGCAAGTGTCGACACAAAGTATCCTGGGGTCGACACAAATGAGATCTGGACAGTACTTGGGTCGACACAATCTTCTATGGTGTCAACACAAAGACTCTATAGCTATTTCTCCATTGGTGGTGTCATCACAACCTTTCTTGGTGTCGACTCATGTGCTTCTGCATCTAGTGGTGTCGGCACAAAATGTTCTTTGTGTCAACTAAACTTTGGATTTTTGTAGTTCAAAAATATGGGTGCTCACCGGAAGCTTCTGGTGTTGACTCAATATTCCTTGGTGTCGACTCAAGTCTTCTGAACTTCAAGATCTGGGCAATTGCATCTTTGTGTCGACTAATTCTTCTTCTGGTGTCGACTCAAACATAATGCTGCTAGGAAGGTGTCGACTCAAACCTTCTTGGGTGTCGACTCAAACCTTCTATCCCTTTGATTTACTGAAATTTAGCCTTTTCTCTTGGGCTTAGCAATCTTCAAAAGTCTTCTACATTTTTAATATATTCTCTTTACCTTTTGGTGTTTATTTGAACTTCATCAAATTGATTAATCCTGAAAATACTTTCTCATTGTTCAAACAAGTCATTAGGATAATCAAATGAATTACATTGTTATTTAAAACACTTAATGATTATCAAGTCA
This sequence comes from Aequorea victoria, assembly GCA_032361285.1. Lineage (NCBI taxonomy): Eukaryota > Metazoa > Cnidaria > Hydrozoa > Leptothecata > Aequoreidae > Aequorea > Aequorea victoria. The sequence goes on along the minus strand of JAUTBS010080533.1, from coordinate 11,662 downwards.
ATATTGCGAACAAACTCTCAAATATAATCAAATCAATATGTTGTAATGTCAAAACTAAATTAAAAACTAACTTGATTGAAAAACCTTTAGGCTAACAATCTCCCCCCCTTTTGACTATGACAATTATTGATTTGCAATTTCATAATAAATATGGAGGTGTAAGCTCTTTTGTTACCAATGGAAAAACTAAAGGATTTGAAGAGTAAGAAATTTCTTTTAGATTTCAACAAATCATGTTCTTCCCTTTTTGGCATAGCATATTCTTTTTAATGTGCATAGCAAGCATAACAACAATTCTCCTCCTATCATGTTAATAGCAACAAGTTATATACATTCATAGCAAATCAATCAATAATTTTCCCCCTTTGGCATATCAAAAAGGAAAGAGAAAAAAATACTACAAAGAAACTCTCCCTGAGATTATAGCTCCCCCTATGTTAAGCACAAGATTAGTATGAGGAGGTATACATCAAAGTTGAGGCATGCATGTATACAGAGATACCAAAGGATTATATCTCCCCCTGACTATGACAACTATTTGAGTATAAAAAATATATGTTAATGAATTTAAACAAGTAAAGTAAAACTTGTCAAAACAAGCAAGCAAAGTCAGATTTGAATCCATATATCAATATCAAGAATTATTATTTTTTCTCCCTCTTTGTTTATAGAACAATATCTCTTCTTTTGTCATAAGAAAGTATTATCCCCTTTTGCAAAACTACTGATTTAAAAGGAATTGATATGAAATCAAACAAACGATATTTCTCCCCCTTTATGAAAGGAATGTTCTCTCCCAAACATATTTCTAATTGATACCAAAAATAAATTTCAACACAAGATGATTAAGTCATCAACCTTTAGTTTTAAATAACTATTTTCCTCTTAAAAATCAATTGATGCTTTAGGAACATTCTTCTCATTTTCTAAAAATTTAATTTTTAAATTTAAGGAACTGATTTCATTTTTATAGAATTTGTTTTTTGATTTTAATACCTTAATCATTTTTAAGCAATCTTCAAGAGTTTTTTGGAGCTCGTCATTAGAAGGTTTATTATTCTTATTCTCACTTTCACAACTTGAAAAATAATTTGCCTCATTATCAAGTGCCATGAAAGCAAGATTTGAAGCATCACTGTCACTGAATTTTCCTTCTTATTTACTTGAATTCGTATCATCCCATATAGTTTTCATTGCTATCTTCTTTGGATACGTTTTCTTCTCCTTTCTCAGCAGTGGACAGTTAGGCTTGATGTGGCCTAGTTTTTAGCAATTGTAGCACTTGACTTCTTCTTCCTTATCATTGAAGTCTTTGCTTGAATTTTCTTTGAGTCTTCTCTTTTGCTCTCTTTTTATCCTTAAAATTTTTACAATTCTTTTAGAGATGAGAGCAACTTCTTCATCATCCTCTTCACTTTCAGTTTGATTTCCTTCAAAACTTTCAGTGAATTTGAAGGCTAAAGCTCTCTTTCCCTTCACTTCCTCTTCATCCTTCAATGTGAACTCATGGGTTAGGAGAAAACCCAAAAGCTCATCCAGGCCGAGAATGGTGAGGTCTTTAGCTTCCTCAATTGCTGTGACCTTCGGTCTCCATTCCTTTGGAAGTGATCTCAAGATCTTCCTAACAAGTTTGGCATTGGAAAAAGAACTTTCAAGAGATTTTAAGTTATTAATAATAATATTAAAACGAGAAAACATATCAAAAATATTTTTATGATCATGCATTTTGAACATCTCATAATCTCTAACAAGTAAATCAATTTTCTTATCTTTTACTTGACTAGTTCCTTCGTGTGCCACTTGAATTTTATCCCATATATCTTTTACATTTTCACAACCCTGAATTCAATTGAATTCGTCGGGTCCAAGTGCACAGTGTAAAAATTTACAGCTTTAGCATTTGTTTGTAACATTCTCTAATTATTTTCAGTGTACTCATTTTCTGGTTTTGGGATGGTTCTTCCTTCTCTAATAATGGTAGGTATAAGAGGTCTATTGACAATGACTCTCCATATAGCCATGTCTTGTGATTGAACAAAGTATGTCATTCTAGTTTTCCAATAAGTGTAGTTAGACCCATTAAAAAGTTGGGGTCTAAAGGCAGATTGGTCTTCGGCCAAGATGCAGGTCTGATTCATGTTTGCCATATGATCTTCTACAGGATGTTAAGCCTAAAAAGTAGAGTCTAGCTCTGATACCAATTGTTGGCCCACAAGAATCAACCCAAAGGGGGGGTGAATGGCTTGATGGAAAACTTTACAAACTTTTTCAAACTCTTTTGATACTTATTATGTATGCAGCGAAAATAACAGTAAATAAGAGCAGAGAATTAAAGTGTTAAGGGAAGAAAGATGCAAACACGATTTATAGTGGTTCGGTCAATTTGACCTATGTCCACTCCCCAAATAGCCTTGGAAATTCGCTAATGGATTCTCCAATGGGTGAATCGAAACCACTGTACAACGACCTCTTTACAGGCAAGGCGTAACCTCGTATTCTTCCAGGCGAATAGCTGCCTAATATTTTTGCAGGCGAATCGAAACCTATTCTTCTTCCGTGGGTGAAGCGAAACCTCCTTCTTCAACAAGGGCAAAGAGAAGCCTCCAATCGGTTTTCTTGAGTAGGTGAACCGAAAACTGGTTCTTGCAGTAACTGTAGTTGATGTTCTCCTTTGTGAGATGATTTACAATAAAGTATAGCTCACTATAATATTATCTCTCTCAACAATAAATAAAATAGCCTTTTGACTCAAAGAGAGTATTCAAAAATTTTCTGAATAAAAACAGAGTATGTGAAATGACAGCACAGTGAAAATTGATCTTGAAGAGTAAGAAATGTGTTCTTGACTTTTGAACCTTGACTTTTTTTTCTCTTCTTCAATTGAGTGCATTTATGTGTAGGAGCCAAGATATATCCGTTGAAGAGGAAAAACTAGACGTTAGATTCAAAAACTAGTCGTTGCAGAGTTTCAGATCTAAGATTTTTCCGCGTAGGTGTCGACACAAAGTATCCTGGGGTCGACACAAATGAGATCTGGGCAGTGCTTGGGTCGACACAATCTTCTCTGGTGTCGACACAAAGACTGTGTAGCTATTTCTCCACTGGTGGTGTCGTCACAACCCTTCTTGGTGTTGACTCATGTGCTTCTGCATCTAGTGGTGTCGACACAAAATGTTCTTGGTGTCGACTAAACCTTGGATTCTTGTAGTTCAAAAATATGGGTGCTCACTGGAAGCTTCTGGTGTCGACTCAATATTCCTTGGTGTCGACTCAAGTCTTCTGAACTTCAAGATTTGCTCAATTGCATCTTTGTGTTGACTCATTCTTCTTCTGGTGTTGACTCAAACTTGATGCTGCTAGGAAGGTGTCGACTCAAACCTTCTTGGGTGTCGACTCAAACCTTCTGTCCCTTTGATTTACTGAAATTCAGCCTTTTCTCTTGGACTTAGCAATCTCCAAAAGTCTTCTACATTTTCAATATATTCTCTTGACTTTTTGGTGTTTATTTGAACTTCATCAAATTGATTAATCCTAAAAATACTTTTTCATTATACAAATAAGTTATTAGGATAATCAAATGAATTACATTGTTAGTTAAAACACTTAATGATTATCAAATCAATATTGCTAACAAACTCTCAAAGATAATCAAATCAATATGATGTAATGTCAAAACCAAATTAAAAGCTTGATTGAAAAACCTTTAGGCTAACAGTGGCTTTAATTCAACTTTACAAGAAAGTGCATTCATGAGAGTGTGGGGATGTGCCTCATCTATTACATTTGTGATTGAGTCAATTGCAAAGCAATCCTCATTATTTTGAGGCTATTGAGAGGCACTAAACACATTGAGCTTTAGCTTCATGTTTCCAAAAGAGACATCCATCACTCCCGATCGACAATTGATGCATGAGTTAGCCGTAGCTAAAAATGGTCAGTCGAGAATGACTGGAGTCTATTTCCTAAGGTTGTGTACTGGCTTAGTATCTAGAACTACGAAGTCAATCAAAAAAAGAAATTTATCAAGCTTAACCAAAACATCCTCTATTACGCCATGCGGTTCCTTAATGGATTGGTTAGAGGTGACCGTCGTTGTTTTTAGCTCTCCCAACCCAAATTTCTCATACACTGAGTAAGGCAACAAGTTGACACTAGCTCCTAAGTCTAGCAAAGCACGATCAATAAAATGATCTCCTATAACATATGAAATGGTAGGAGTACCATGATCCTTAAGCTTAGGAGGAATGTCGTGAAGAAAGATAGAACTAACCTGCTCAGTGAAAATGACTTTATGTGACACATGTGTTTTAGACTTACGCTTTTGAGTACAAAGCTGCTTAAAAAATTCTGCATAAGAAGGAACCTATCTTAAAGCGTCTAGAAGAGGGGGGTTGATTTTTACCTGCTTGAAAATTTCAAGCATATCCTCCATTATCATTCCCTTCTTGCCAAAAGGCGATAAAGATAGGCAAGATGAAAATGGAGCCTTTGGCTCATAAGAAAGTGGCCCTGAAGCTGTGAGTGGAATTGAAGGATCAAGAGGGGTGTCCTCCTTTGAAATAAATGCTTTGTCAATCCTAGAACTCTCTGGGCTGTCGACATACTTCCCCTTTTTCCTAGTGTCCCCCTCAGGTCTAGTCTCTACCTCTCTTTCATTTCTAAAGGTAATTACCATTTTCGCTTGCTCGTAAAATGTATCACTAGCTTGCAAATTGTCGAAATTATCCCCTAAGATTATTCACAGGTTGGCTTGGTAGTTTTCCCTCCTCTCTTCGGTTTATAGCACAAGCTAGTTGTCCCACTTAGATTTCTAGCTTGGATATGGATTGAGAGTGAGAATACAATAACTGGGTATTAGCCTCAAGCCTTTGAAGGGCTTGCAACACCTTCTCCTCAAATGCAGAGTTTCGTGGAGGAGGAGGAGGTTGTTGATAAGGCTGTTATGCCATAGGTCGGAGAGTAGTAGGATTACTCATGTCTGGATAAGATGACTGAGGGGCTGGAGCAAAAGGAGTTCTTGGAACTTGTGGTTTCCAGGATAAGTTAGGGTGATTTCTCCATCCCGAATTATAAGTATTTGAGAAATGATTATTTCCCGATCTAGAGAAATCTTGAGCCGCATTGACTTGTTCCTGAACAAATTCAGGAAATTGAGACATTAAATGACACTCACCCACTGAGTGAGTTGGGCTCGCGCACAAAAAATACGCCTCCTTATAAATAGGAGGCTGAGAATGATGAGAATGAGAGATTTGCCTTACATAGAGCAGACTATCAATCTTCTGAGTCAAGGCATCGACTTTAAAATAAAGATTAGTGGAATGACCAATCTCATACAAGCAACCTTGCTTGGGTGCATTAGTTAACATACTCCTCTCACCTCAAGAAGTAGAGGCATGATACTGAGAATTTTTACTGAGATTTTCAAATAGTGCCCAAGCCTCATCTTCACTTTTCATCATGAAAGTCCCCCCTCATGAGGTATATATCATGTGACGGTGTTGAGACAACAGACCGTCATAAAAACACTGTACGAGTTGTCATTTAGGCACAACATGATGGAGACACTTTCTGATGAGGTCTTTAAGTCTTTCCAAAGTTTCATAAAATTGTTCACCATCAGTTTGCGAGAAACTAGTAATGGCTCGCCGTACTAGGTTAGTTTTTCCTATGGGAAAGTACTTCTTAAGGAATTCCTGCAGTTGAGCCCAAGTTGTAATTACAATTCCCGTCAAAGAATTGATCCAATATTTGGATTTATCCTTGAGGGAGAACTAAAATTGACGCAATCTAAGGGATCATTTGTGAAGTGTTGAATTTTGACAGTGGAACACACTTCTAGGAATTCATCTAAATAGCGGTAAGGGTCCTCATTATTAAGTCCATAAAATGATGGGAGCATTTGTATCGTATTAGATTTAATTTCATAGTGTGCGGCTGCAACATCTGGTAGCCTAATGCACGTCGGGGATGTATAGGCAGAAGGGGTAAAATACTCTCTCAATTTTCTAGCTTGTGGCTCTTGCGGATCCATGCCTCTAATGTGACTCAATTGATCAAGCTAAGACGATGGGAGAGTACCCGGTTGGTCCTGAAGGTCTGTTCAATTTCTAAATTAATTGGAACTAATTCTGGATAGCAAGACCTACGACCATGCATGCAATAACACAAAGCCTAATAAAATAAACTATGAACACCCTACCACAGGATATATAAAAAAACTAAAAAAGAAACAAACAAACAGTGCTTTGATGCGAAGTCAGTAGCCGCACCGGACTTCCTCCAATCACCAAGCAACCTGCAATTAACAACTAATAGAAAAGGGAATTAAATCTAACTAAGAATTAAAAAGAAAAATAATCATCAAAACAAACAACCGTGCTAAATGTCCCTGGCAACGATGCCAAAATTTGATCAAAAATAATATTTATAAAAACTGATTAAAACAGCTATTTCGTAGAATAATGGTTAAGATCGAGTATCGTTCCGCATGGATAATTAGGCTAAACTGTGTTGAATCTCGAATAATTCTCAATTTAACTAGATGAAAAGATATTTGTTTGATTAACTAATTTAACAACAAAAATGAATAAAAGCAAAGGTTCTTTGTTAAAGAGAAAGATACCTTAGCTTAAGAATCCACCCTAGCTTTGTAATTACGAAAATACATTTAAAATAAATATCCATCAATTCGATTTAACAAAGATCTATTTTGACTACAAGTCGTAACGTGATCGTCAAGAAGATAAAAATGATTAAAAACTCGACATAGATTATCTTTCAAAAGCACGAATCGTCCTTAAATATTTGACACGACCCGTCTCATCATAGCATAATCTATCTCACATCTCAATCATATTCAAAGAAAATAATATTTGTATAACTATGCTATCATAATCACAGAAAATGAAGATGAAAGCAAAATCATGAAATAAATACCAATTGATGAACAAATCAAAAACCTGAGTCATACAAAACGTTGAATCAAATGTCTAAAATATAAATTAAAATGCAAAATCATAATTACTTTGCTAGGATTTCATCCAAACCCTAGGCAGGAGGGGATTAGCCGCTCATCGACGAGAGGGATGAAGTTGTTGATCCGGATAGGCGAGCCATCTCGATCTTCTTTTTCGTTCTTCCGCTTGTACCCTAGCCACCGTGGGTGTTTCTCCTCAATTTTGGAACCCTAGGAACTGATAAAATGTTTCTTTTTATACCTCTTTCCAAAAACCTCACGAAGAACTGAAATTAGAAACTGGTCTCGCCGCAAAACGTTCGGACGTGATTTATAAGCGTCCGGATGTGATTTCCTAGATCGCCCAAGCGCTGAATTAACCCTAGACGAGACTGCTCGAGTGGTGATGCGTCCGGACATTTTGGCTTTGCGTCCGGATGTTTTTGTCCCGAGGCTATTCCTTGTTTATTCCTCTTTTCAACGTTCGGACGTTGATGAATTGCGTCCGGACATTTTTGGGCAGTTTGCACCTTGTCCTCTTTTTACACTATTTTTTGCTTTTTAGCTCATTCTCGCAATATGTCCGACTATCTGCTCCTGCACACAAAATAAAGCTAAAACATTCGTTAAATAGATAAATTGAGCTCATAAAATATAAGTTAAAGGGCTTAAATGTGTCCATTTAAGCTCAGATCAGTCGCGTTGGTCGACAACCAGGTGAGAGTGACTAACAATATCATAATGAATTGTGTATTTTGAAAATGTTTTCTTTGGTTTTAAATGTCACACTCACTCCCCTGAGGATGTTTTACCTGCTCGGAGTGGTGCGGCACAAGCTCACCTGATCATAAACTTAACAAAAATACTAAGGATGCACTCTACATCACTATACACCATTCGTATATTCTCCATATGGCTTGAATAAAATCTTACATCAACTACGAGTTAATCATATAAATTATACAGGATACACAATCTCTAACAATAAAAATGAGAGTCATTGCTCATCTCTCAACAGATTCTTCTTTGATGATCCCATACAGGTCTCATACTTACATCATAAGTCTTTCGATCTCAACCGTACCATGGTGGACTGACCATCTACCCTGTAACAAGATCTGTAACCACAAGTGATTACAGGAGAGTGGGATCAGCATCGTAATGGAAATTATATCAGCATAACACTTGAAAACTAAGAGTCAAGATTTCATGACTTTTCAAAAACATTGTTACAGATAAAAGGCTTTTAAAGAAAAAATTTGATATTTTTACACAACTTTTCAAGAGATATTTAATAAAGACTTTATTCAGAAAAACATGCTCATGCAACTCATAAAGAAAGTTATATTTATGTCATGCGGCTCACTAGCCCAACTCATAAGTTGTTATAAAAACTCTTTCTTCTTTCAATATACGGCCCTACGGTCCAACTTTAATGATTTATAAATACTTTTATATTTCAACACCCAGCTCTACAATCCAAATATCAAGTTTAAAAAATATCATTCAGATTTTTAAAAATACGGCTCTTTAGCCCAACTCATAAATACTTAATAGCATATTTTACGTGCTCACAAGTACACATACACCAATACTACATCCTCTCGTAGCCAAGTAGTCATCTACCTCACGACCGCGAATTCCAACGGTACTGCGACCTCATTCACGACTCACTTAATCAGAGTGCCGGACATAAATGCCACTCTTTAATCACCAGTGGTAAGTGCAACTTACACCCATAAAGAGAAAAATTCATAAAGGCCATTATACACCCATAAAGGGCAAAAACCATAAAGGCTATCATACACCCAAAAAAGAGAAACTCCACGAGTTTGATACCTGCAAACCTTGGCACCTTTAGACAATATATTATATTTTTAGAAAAATATATTTTAACATGCAATTCATGCATAAAAACTCTATATTTGATGAGAAATAACTTTCATTTGTACGAGCAACACATGCTCACAATATCTTTCACAAAACTCTTTCATAAATATGATGAGTAATTCATAATATAAAACATGATAGCAATACATGCTCATAAAGGTATTACAAATATTTTCACAATATACAAGTCATTATGATATTGCCAGTCACTCTCACTTAGTTGTCGACCAACGCAACGCCTACCTCGTTCAACTCTGAGGCGGCACAACTCCTTCTGAGACTCCCCCTTTGATGCCTAGGTTATGTAATATACCCAAGTATTAGTATCAACTTATTTTTCATTTGTATTAGTATGAGAATGTCATATGTTGTTTAGGTGAACTTAATTCCTTAGGTTTGAAACCTTCTTCTTCATGGGTTCCTATAACCCAAACTCTTGCCTCCTTGTTCTAAAAAATCAAATAAAATTTTATTAACTTAATAACACTGTTATATGTATTAATAATCATTTGGGGTTGCTAAGAACTCAAGTCCTTAGGCTTAGGTGCTTTGTGCCACTTGAAACACTATTTTTCTTAATTTCTTTCAGATTTCAGATTTTGTCCCGCTTGTTGTAAAATCATTTAAACGTATGAAAGATTCATAAATAATTTTATGAGTATTACAAAGGTTATATTAGGGTGTTATATATATTTTTTATGTAGGAACCGAGAGCCATAGGTCAACCGTAAGGGCTTTAAAAATTTATAGGGCACAGTCTGTCAAAAAACGACACTGTTTGGGAGAATCTATTTTCCTCAAAATATGTCCAATAAAAATGAGGTTCATAATTTTAGGATGAAACGAGACTCATATATCTTTCTTTCCATATCTCTCTCATCTCTAGGGGAGTTTTCCTGGAATTCATTAACATTTGTCAAAGTGGTTTGTTTTTCTGCAACTCCGACGCAGAAAGTTCTAAAACGGCATAGGGGTTCTAAAATAAATATTTGGGTCCAACAAAAGAACACACATGTTCATAACATACCCAAAAAACTCTTTCCACAAATATATTTTTATTTAGGCTCTGTTTGGGTAACACGAAAATTCATGGGGTGAACATTATAGTCACTATTTTGTCCTTTTTCAAAGGGATCTCCTACTTCCATTATCTTCTTTCTCAATTGCTCATGCAAACATGACTCCAAATCTTCTTATTAACATTTTATATATCATTTTAATCATTTATCTTGAGTTCTTCCTAGGTCTCATCTTTCAACTTCATTTTGTTCACAACTCAGGAAAGTTCATTTTTCTTAGAACTAGGGTTCCTCCATGTTTGTTCTTTCATGGTCCTATCTTCTTTTTGTTTAGAGAGAGATGAGGTTAAGAAGATTATTTTAGGTAAAAAATGGAGAGTTTTGAAGATATCTTACTTAGTTATCTTCCTTCCTTCAAATGGATAGGACTTAACTTTTGTTCTTCAATCTTTTTCTTTCTTTCTTTTCTTCTTTCTTTCTTTTTCTTCTTCTTTCTCTTTTTCTTTCTTTCTTCTCCTTCTCTTATTCCCTCATCCCACCAAATTTCTAGAGTGAGAAGAAGACTTGAGCAAATGAATTTTTGTGTTAGAAAAAAACTGTTATTTATAGGCAAAAACTTGAGGATGAAAAGACATTTTTACCCTTCATTTAACTTAACCTTGGTTTCAATTTAACTTAATCACCTTCTAACTATGGTTTGTTTCACTTGGTTAGGTTAAACTCCAACCATGGTTGTGTTTGATTCATAATGAAAGACATGGCCCTTGGAAGAAAAGTCATCCATGGGTCATTCAAGCCATTATTTCATTTTTGACAATTTTCACACTTTTTTTTTCTTAAATTCCAAAAATAGTCACATCACTCTTCTCTCATCTTATGGAGATATTTATGTATATTTGTATCTTGATGACTAGGAAAAATATGGAAGAAAAAGTCTTCTAAAAATCCCATTAATTCCCTTTACACATCTCCCCTCATTTTTTCTTTTTCTTTTTCTTTATCTTTATTTTTCTAATATGATCAAATCATACTTCTCTCCTCTTATTAGAGAGATATTGTATACATTTCATACACGTGTGTACGTGAGAATTGAAGACTTATTTTAGGAGGAAACTTAAATTTATAATTTATCTCATGGGTCCCTCCTTCTTTTCTTTCTGTCCCCTTTTTATTTTTTTTATGCCCCATCAATACTTCTCTCATCAAATGTCTTCCTCTATGTCCATTTATTGCAACACTCCATAATTTTAAAGACCAAAATTTATTTTAATTTAAATTTAGAGAATAAATCTTGCAAGTAATCTTTCTTAAGAATTAAATTGAGGCGCAAGACATGTAAACTAAGTATAGGATTTATTTGGAAGCCTAAGTTGATAATTCAGAAAAACTTAATAAGAAAACTCAAGTAGGGCCTAAATAAGAGGATAATTTTTAGTTCAAAAGATTAACAAAGACCCAAACTAATGAAGAGAAGCAAAGTAAAATTATGAAAGTTTAAAAACGAGTTTTGGCAAAAAAAATTAACCTATGCCAAAACATGAAAATAAAAATGGATCAAGTGATGAATCACTTATGTAAACTTGAGGTAAGACCTAAAATATTATGAGAATTTAGAATATGGGACAAACAAATACAATTGAGCCCAATTAAAGTGAGGCCCAAACAAAAGGATAAAACAATCTTAATGAGGCCTAATCTTGATTAAGGCCCAAAAGATAATTTGTTTGGAATTATGGGCCAAGAAAATTTGTAAGCCCAAAATATAAATATAAATAGGCTCAATTATTTAATTGAG
>JAUTBS010080422.1:0-13162 GCA_032361285.1 Aequorea victoria | reverse complement strand
TTTTTCAAATTTTCTCTTCTTGAAATGATGTATGTGCGGGTGCGTCTAAGCTCATCCGGTCCTTTTTGACCTATTTTCGTATCTTCTAGGTTAGTCATAGTTTTTTACGAGGGCGAGGACTAATGGAATGCTTGAGGTGTTTCTCTTTCTTCGGAGATCTAAGCAGAGAATCCAAATATCTAAAAAGCTACACATTTAAGCCTTGCAAAGAAGTTTCGAACTCGGCTTTCCTTATACTTTTTCTGTCATTGCGTCTTAACCTCATATTTCATGGATGAGTGTGTGAATGCATGTTTAAAATGTTATCAACAATCTGGATCAGAAACATATGGATGTTGGAATTTTGTGATTGCAGCTTAATGTACTAACTATTGTTCTATTGATGCTATACTTTGCCTCATGACAATTTTTTGGAGATTATGTAATGGAATACTTTATGCCGTTGTTCATAAATAAACACACAACTGGCTGGTGCAAATAGACACCTATATGCTTGATGTTCTGTGTTTCCTGGTTTCATTCTCAATTATAAGGGCCTCTAATACCCTCAATTAACACAACCATATTATCTTATGATTAATACATGCACGTGCTCTGACAAACTAGATTATCGTTATTCAGAGAAAAAGTATGATCAACCATGAGGAGTGTTTACTATAAAGAAATTTGCTGTGTCTTAAAGCTCATAATTCTAAATCACTTCAGCATTTTACACATCATTCTTTACCTTTGGTCCTCCGTACCCATGAAACAAGTCCTTACTTAATTGATTCTTCATTTCCCCCCTGTACCCAAATCTACTTTCCATTGCCTAAGCGTAGTCGCTCATCAGTCTTGAAATCGTGTTGTTTTGTTTGAATTCCATCATGAGAATGACGAAGATTGTTTTTATGGTACCATAGTTTGTGGGAGGAAGGAGGTACAACTTTCACCTTTCAAGGAACAAGGAAGAAATGTCTTCTTAAAACTTCTTTGAGAGTTCACAATCCCCAGCTTTATTGGAAGGTATTATCCTTTCTTTTAGTTAAGACATTCATTTTACTATGGTAGTTTCACTTGTAATTGAAACTAAAGAAGGGGATCAACCTTTAAAATAAAAGGGATGAAAGAGGAAGAAAGAAGTAGAACAGATCAAGCATATGATTGTTGATGAACTTTTATCTAGATTTATGTGATACACAATTTTCTTAGTTGGAATTCTGTTGGCAGGTTGCTACACGGGCTGGTTTAGGCTTTGCAGATTCATATATTAATGGGGATTTTTCTGTAGTTGATAAAAACGAAGGTCTTCAAAATTTATTCTTGGTAAGTCAATAAATCTTAAATTCAACTTAAAGCATCTAGTATTGGTGTTTGCCTTCCTGAACTCTTTTGCAGATTGCCCTTGCCAACAAAGATTTAAGGAATTCTGTCCCAAGGAAATGGTAAATTTTGTTCCATAGAGTAGCTATAATGTGATGCAGCTTGCATTCATCTCCTATGTTTCAGTCCATTGGTGCATATCCTATCTTTGCTGTAGGGGTTGGTGGACACCATTGGTTTTCAGTATCGCTCGTATTGTATATGTGAAATATTTCTTTCAGCACATTTCACAGCAAAATACTCTTATGCAAGCTCGCAGGAACATCTCTCGTCATTATGACCGGGTATGAGATATTAATCCATGGACTATTCTAAATGTTTTACGTACTTGTGTCATATACATATTGCTAGGTAAGTGTATGGGATATGGGTTTGACATATCTGTTTGGATGCATGCACAACAAGCATGACTACAAATTAAAGTTTTTTTGTTTTATGCAAATCACTCTTACTATGTTGCTATTATTACATTGTCACTGCATCACGAGTGAAGTGACCATGCTGAATGTTCGGGTACCTACATAAAAGCACCAATTTTCACTTGGAAATAAAAGAAGAATATCACATAATATGGAACATTGGAAGGATATCACATAATATGGACATTGGACACGCTTAGACTAAAAATCGCATATGCTTAGATGCACATACCCGCACCCGAGTCTTTTTGACATTCATTTTATCCAAATAAAGAAGAAAAAAAAAACTTGTTTCAAGTTTAGTTGTCAAACATGACAGGAAAGTTTTTGAGATAGGAAGAAATGATAAGAAAGTTACTTGATGCAATTTTTAGCTTGAGAAGAATAATGCATATGTGCTTTCATTATGACATTTGTTTCAAGCACAGTATGATAGACATATAACAATGCAAAATTTAAAGAGTCCGCTCAAACATGCTCATATTTTATGAGTATGTAAAAGTACTCAACTGAAGGTCGTTAAGTGGGCTATCTTAGGATTTTCAAAGCAAACCACTAAGAAGCCTATGGCCCAATGGTATGGGTGTTACACTCTCAAATGGGAGGTAGAGAGTTCAGACCTTGCCAAGTCTAAAGTATGGGTGTCGGTGCATGTGCATTGTAGGAGTGGGGAAGCAATTATCCTCATGGAGCATGGGTGTATATTAGTGATGAGAACTTGGTTACTCTTAATTGGTGTTCCTTTTGTGCCTTAACTTATGGAGCTTTTAGGCATTAGACTACGTAAACATACGTTACCAGAGAGGAATTCATTTTTGTACTACCGAATTTCTAGATTCAAGTTGTATAGAAGCATGGTAGTTGAGGCCAATAATGTCCCCAAATGCTCCTAGTGGGGTCTTTGAGATTCATTCTTTGGTAACTCGCTAATACTACCACTTCTGACTAGTTCAACTATTTTTTTAGATATTTCTACATTGATGTATACATGTTCCTAGTTAGAGATTTTATTACCCAGTTTTGTGAGAATTTATTGCCCAAAATTTCCACTACATTGACCTTCCATTTTTTATTGTAATTCTGAATTTGGATGCATCAACGTCGAGATACAGGTTGATTGTATGTGCAACTTTTGTTTATTTTCGTATTATTGTAACTAATAAGGGATACACAACATGTAAGGCTGACCAATTTTGTTTTGATATGTATTTTTCTAGAGTAATGAACTGTTTGCTCTTTACTTGGATGAAACAATGACGTACTCGTGTGCGATATTTAAGGTCTGGACTTAATCTTTTGATTAGTTGTCTTCAAACATAAAGTTTAGCTTCTTTATTCTTTTAACTTATAGTATTCGCATTTCCATTGCCAAATTTTGATAGTACGAAGGTGAAGACTTGAAAGTTGCACAGCTGAGAAAAATCTCTATTCTGATTGAAAAAGTGAGGCTTATGTTTAGAAGCTGCTTCATTTTCCATGTTGATTTGTATATAGCATACTTTTTGATACTTTAATGTATGACGAATCCAGGCAAGAATTAGAAAGGAACATGAAATTCTTGATATTGGATGTGGTTGGGGAAGCTTTGCAATTGAAGTTGTCAAGAGGACTGGATGCAAATACACGGGCATAACTCTATCTGAGGAGCAATTGAGATATGCAGAAATGAAAGTGAAGGAAGTTGGCCTTCAGGTAATTAAAACTTTTCTAGTTCATCACTTGGTTATACTTTGTATGTACTAGGATGTAACCCGTGCCTAATTGTAATACCAACATAATTTAATTTCAATTAAAATAAATTATATTTAACACTTTAAATTCTTGTCTAAAAGAACTACCAACACGATTTCATTGCAATTAAAATAGACCATATTTTAACACTTTAAATATAATCTGAATGAAATCTAGTAAGTGAACACCATATCCTAACCATTGAACTAAAAAAGTTCACAATCCAAAATGCACTTTTAAAAACTAATGTAATTAATTAAATAAAATTTTAGTTATAAGTAAAAAGTTTAATTATAAATTGCGGCAAAAAATTAAATTAAATTAAAGATTACAAAAAATTAAGTTTGAAAAAGAGTAAAAAATGAATTTAAAAATAGATAAAAAATGGAGAAAAAGTGAACAACACATCTTAACTATTAATTGAATATTGAGAAAAAACAATCACTAAATTTACACGTAAAAGTTATTATCAAAGTTCATGTCCATTGTAATATAGATATTTGGAGACCTATAAAATTATGTTTTGAACTTTGAATATTTTATATGTGACAATATTTTTTTGTATAAAATAATATATTGATATTTTTATTTGTGTAAAATAGTCCATTGATAAATAAGTTTTTAAAAATTAAAAGGAAAAAAAAAGTGTTTAAAACTTTTTATGAAGTTTCAATTAAATGTGAAACTCACTTATTTTTTCTCTCTCATCTCTCACACTCTCTACTCTTTTTCAACCATTAGATTAAAAATATCTCAACCATTAAAACTGACACATAGGACAAATGTCACATCAAAGTTCACCTCACTTGTAATATAGATATTTACCTTTTCAAGCATAAAAGTCTTAGTACTAAACAAAACAAACACTTTTTATTAGTTTAACCAAATGCTAGCTACTCGTTTGTATGAAAACAGAAGGCCCATAAATTATAGATGAGATGTTAAGATTATCTTCACATTCTTACTCTTGTGGCTCCTTAATCATTCATTACATGTTAGTGTGAGAATATTGAGAGTATTTTAGTTATGTTGTATAAAATAGTTGAAGGGTAGTTTAGTACTTATTGCTTATTAGAGTTTTCTAGGGTTTAGTTTCTCTCCTTATTTATACCATGTAATCCTTTCTCTAGTTGTATGCCATTTGGTTCATGATTGCAATACATATATTGTTTCCTCTCTTTTCTAACATGGTATCAGAGCTGGTTGCCAAAACCCTGCTGGAACCCTAGCCTTCTTTGCAAGGCTCAACAACTCCTCATACTTTGTCTGTAACTCCTCCTCCTTCGTTGCAAGCTTTTGGCAACTCCTTCTCCTCTGATCGAATCTTTGATCATCGAAGACCATTGCAGACATCAACAACGACCATCGCAGACCAGACCATCATCGTCGACCACCCATCGCAGACATTAGCCATCGCAGATTGGCCACTCAACAACCATCGATCGACGACATCATCGTCGAACACCCATTGCAGACCAGTCATCATCGTCGATCTTCGTATTCGCGAAGATATGTGTCGTCAATCTTATTGTCAATCTTCATCTTATCGCCGTTGATCTTCGTCTTCATCATGATTGTCCTTTGCATCGCCATTGTGTTCGCATTGCAGATTCTTCGCCGACCTTCATCGGCCACCGACGAGAATACGACCCGACTGAAACTCTACTATTGCTCACTGTCGACCAAATCCTTTGTTTGCTTTTCTGCCCTTCTTCGTTTGGCCTTCGTTTTCATTTGATAATGAGATGTGCTTGTCTTCGTTGCCTTCCTTCTAGCGTCTCCCATTTATTCACCTCGAAACTACGAACTTCTTCTTTGGTTTCTCTTCTTTGCTTCTTCACTCTTCGCCTGCCATTTAATTGCCTCTGAACTACAAAGCTATTTACCTTCTTCTTCCTTTGATCTTCTGTGCTCGCTGGTAGGTTATTGTTCGGCTCCTTCTTCGTTTACTCTTCTGTCCTTCTTTTGGTCTTCGCAAATTTTACGTTTTTGTCCTCTGTATATTTGCTCATTGTCTTTGCTTGGCTACATTGTTTAAGAGCCCAGACTTGTAGCCACTGTTTTTTTTGGCCATTTTGGATCCAATCGTGGTGTTTGTTTTGCTTAGTTTGCTTTTGAAAAATTAGTTTTGGCTATTTGAAGTATACACCACTTGTTTCGGCCATCTTTTGGATTTGATTCTTTGTTTGGGTGGGGTCCTTTGGAACATTTGTTAAGTGGTGAATTCTGTATTTTTAGTTCTGAGGGAGTGGAGCCTGTGAAATTTGTGATTTTGTTTGGGGTTTTGTGAGCCTTTGAGAGGACCTTTGTTTGTTATGACTATTTGTGAGGGCTTTGTTTGTTGGGTTACATTTGGTCATTTGTATCCCTCATTTGTATTTGTTTGGTCTTCTGTTTGGATCCTCTGAAGGATGGGGTTTTGTGAGCCTTTGAGAGGGCCTTTGTTTTGTTATGACCATTGGTGAGGGCTTTGTTTGTTGGGTTACATCTGGTCATTTGTATCCCTCATTTGTATTTGTTTGGTCTTCTGTTAGGATCATCTGAAGGAAGTCAGAGGTTTGAGGGTTTTGCATTAGATGGAGTCAGTTTTGTTCATCACGATGAGTTTGGTCTTCAGGTGTAGTTTTTCCTCAGATGAAGTTTGTGCCAGATTATTCAGTTGTATTTGGTGTTGTAGAGCGCATTTGGAGGCAGATGCGATCTGCTAATTCGATGGGTCGCCACTCCACATGACTCACCTTTGACTTGGACGTAACCCGTGTATTAGTTTGTATTTGTTCGATTTGGAAATTTAGCACCTTTGGGTGCATCTGGTGTCTCAGGACACTTTTAGTTGCAACATCAATCTGCAAAGTTGTTTGATTCAAAGATTTGGTCACTATTTTGTATTCTTTCTGATCTGGATGTTTGCCTCTCTTCTTCCACCCCTTTGTATTCTTTCTGATATGGGTGTTTGCCTCTCTTCTTTCACCCTTTGTATTCTTTATGATATGGGTGTTTGTTTCTCTTCTTCCACCCCTTTGACTATTATTTTGTTCACCAGCATCTTCAGTCTGGCACTATTACTCTGCCATTTGTCTCATTCTCATTGCAGTTGGCTGATTTTTTTACCAAGACTCACATCACTGCTCGTTTTTGGTTCTTGTTGGAAAAACTCTCGTTGCTCTCCGGGCTCGCATACAAAATAAATAAGATACTCTAAATATTCTCTCTTGAGGAAGGGTGTGAAAATATTTAGAGTATTTTAGTTATTTTGTATAATAGTTGAAGGGTAATTTAGTACTTATTGCTTATTAGAATTTTCTAGGATTTAGTTTATCTCCTTATTTATACTATGTAATCATTCCCTAGTTGTATGTCATTTGGTTCATGATTGCAATATGAATATTGTTTTCTCTCTTTTCTAACAGTTAGCCTCTCCAATAAGTTATCAGATTGGATAATACTCATATAATTTGAGAGAGCTCAAAGAATTTCTATCAAGATGTTATTAGTTGCAGGACATCCATAGTAATGAGGTTTTTATGTCCAATACTTATATCATGGATGTTTAGGAATAGAAAAGGAGGGAATTATCCCTCAATAGTCAATACTCTCCATGAAGTTAAGGTATAGATATAAATCATCCCTAACTTGTCACTAAGTGGTTATTTGACTTGGCATAGCCAAAGTGAATCTGTCTCCTCATTGCCTTATTCTTAACAAAGCAATGGCGCCCTTCTACATGTTTATCTTTTCTTGAGCATATAGATCAATAGCACCATAAAGTGAATGTATTTTTTATTTACATGTTTTATGCTTTTAGCCGGACCTTTGGTTGTATCTGGTTGTCCCAAATTTCTGGTTGTTTCTCTGCTGCCTCTGGTTTTGTGGTTGTTTCTATTGATTATTTTTAATTATGTCTGAGAATAAATTGTAAGTCATCAACATCAGATTGACTAAAGATAATTACTCTTATTAGTCAGGGGTTATGCAGAGTTTTATTACAGGCAAGGGCATATGGGGTTATATAATTGGTTTGATAGCACGGCCATCTGATTCCAAAATAGAAAATTATGAAATTGCAGTTGCTACATGGGATAAGAAAAATGGACAGATTGTTACTTGGTTTCACAACTCTGTTCAACCAAGTATATGTATGATTTTTTTCAAAATATGACACAACAAAGAAAGTATGGGATTATTTGAGAAACATGTATCTTGAATCAAATTTTGCTAAGTACAAACTTAAGATGTCCATTCAATGTGCTACTCAGAAGGAAAAATTCATTTAGAGGCTTTATAATGAAATAACAAATTATTGGGATTAATTAACTCTTATGAAACCTTTTGATTTACAGATACTTGATAGCTATGTGAAATATCGAGAAAAATAGCGATTAGTTCAATTTCTCATGGCTTTTCGAGATCAATTTGAGCCTCTTCGTGGAGGTATTCTCCATTAGTCTCCCTTACCCTCGGTTGATGGTGTTGTTCATGAGCTTATAGTTGGGGAGATTAGACTCAAAGTGGCACATGTTGCACCCCCTTCACAGTCTGTTTTTTCCACCCTATCTGCTTCATCTAGTCTGTATCCACCGCCTCTTTTACTTATTCCATCATCACATTTAATTTAGGGTACAGGCAAGCCCAAACCTTGTGTTGCTATGTATGAGTGTAGTTTTGGTCACTGGAAGGGATATTGGAAGAATGTTAAGCTCTTGCAACCCAGGGGGCGCAATTCTTCTCATTTGTCATCATCTTTGGCCACCACAGTAGTTCTCTCATCCTTCAAGGGCCCTTGCAACACCTGCCTCTTGCAACATTCCATCTTCTCACACGCAGTCTATGTTTGAGCAGTTTCAATCCTTCATATCACAAGCTTCTGCTATGACCACCCTCAGTCAAGCTTGCATGGTTCTTTTGTCAGTTATATTACCTACCACATGGATTTTTTTGTTATAATTCCTTCCACTATATGACTCATGATTGTCTCTTCTTAGTCATTGTAGCTCTCCTTCGCCCCCATTACCATTGCTACCGCAAATTTATCTCCTTTTTACCTTTGGCATTATAGATTAGGTCATTTATCTAGTGAGCGTTTAAACTTTTGGTTAATTATTGTTTTTTGGGAAACATTTTAGTTTATGATATTTCAGAATGCAGCGTGTAAGTTTTCCAAAATGCCTGCTTTACCTTTCAATAAAAGTATTTCCATTTTGTCTTCTCCCTTCCATACTGTTCATACTGATGTATGAGTCCTTCCCCGGTGGTGATTAAGGGCGGTTCTATGTAGTTGAAATGAAGATAAAAAAATAGGTTAGGGTTCTCAGTTGATGAGTCCTTTTCACCTCACATCTATATATATAAAATCAACCATCTCATAATTACAATAATACTCTTAATATAGAAAATAAAGTAAAACTAATACACTTTAATACTCTAACACGCCCCTTAAGTTGGAGCATAGATGTCAAAAAGGCCAAACTTAGAAGACAAGTGACAGAAAGAAGGACGAACCAACGACTTAGTAAAGATATCACCCAACTGATCGTTAGAGCGAATAAAAGGAGTGAATATACACTTTTGCATCAACAAATCCTGAATGAAGTGACAATCAACCTCGATATGTTTAGCCCGCTCATGGAAGATGTGATTATTAGCAATAAAAATAGCAGCTTGATTATCACAAAACATGGGCATAGGAATAGTAGTCGTTATGCCAAAGTCTTGGAGAAGAGATCGGACCCATATCATTTCAGACGCGGTATGGGTCATAGCACGATACCCAGCTTCAGCACTCGAACGAGCAACCATTGTTTGCTTTTTACTGCTCCAAGTGACCAGATTATCACTAACAAAAGTGTAATAAGCAGATGTATACCGTCGATCAGAGCGGCTACCAGCCCAATCTGCATCACTGAAGCCAACTATAGATAGGGAATCAGATGGTTGATATATCAAATCACGACCAGGAGAACTCTTCAAATACCGCAAGATATGACAAACAACATCATAGTGAGACTGGCGAGGACCATGCATATATTAACTAACCATCCCATCATAAGTAATGTTGGGACGAGTAATCGTGAGATAAATGAGTTTCCCAACGAGACGACGATAGAGGCTGACATCAGGAAAGGGAGTGCCAGATTCAGCGTCAAGTTTAATTGTAGAATTCATAGGAGTATCAGCAGGACGTGTACCAAGAAACCTAATCTCAGATAGAAGATCGATAACATACTTTCGTTGAGATAAAGAAATACCCTTAGAAAAGCGGGCAACTTTAATTCTAAGAAAATAACGAAGAGCACCTAAGTCCTTAGTATGAAAGTGTTGACTCAAATACCGCTTTACGTCAATAATACCAGCAAAATCATTTCCCGAAATGATAATATTGTTGACATAAATAATGAGCACAATAATCCCAGAAGAAAAATGATAAACAAACACAGAATGATCAGATGTAGAGCGCTGAAAACCATAAGCAAGAACAACGAAACTGAAGCGATCAAACCAGACACGAGGAGATTGCTTCAAACTGTATAAAGCCATACGTAAGCGACAAACAAGGTGCTCACTACGTGGAACAACATAGCCAGGGGATGAGCCATATAGACCTCCTCCTGCAGATCAACACGAGGCAAGTCATTATTGATATCAAGCTGATATAGTGGCCAAGAACGACAAGCAGCAAGATAGAAGAATCCGAACTGAATTAAGGCGAGCAACAGGCAAAAAAAGTCTCCAAATAATCAACACCATATGTTTGAGCATAGCCTTTCGCCACCAATCACGCCTTAAGACGTTCGATAGACCCATCAGGTAGATATTTGATTGTATACACCCAACGACAACCGACAACCTATTTCTCATGAGGAAGAGAGGTAAGCTCCCACCTTTGATTCTTATGAAGGGCACTCATTTCCTCATCCATTGCTTACTTCCAACCAGATAAGGACATAGCCTGCGTATGAGAGGAAGGAACCGAAACAGCAAATAATGTACTAGCAAATGAGTGAAGACAAGAAAAAATACGATCATAAGAAACATACTGAGCAATAGGATGTTGAATACAAATACGTTTACCTCAGCGCAAATCGATAGGTAAGTCATCATCCGAAGGAGGAGATGAAGATGAAGGAGCGAGAACCTCAAATGGAGAAGATGCAGGTGCCGGACCATAAGAAAGATACAATGGGCCTATCTTGAGATCGCTGATATACCTGCAAAGGTTGATTAGATGAAACCTACAAAGGGAACGAAAGATTGAGAGGTAAAGTAGGAGAGATTGGCTCCCCCCACGACAACAAATAAGGTCAGAGGATAACTCCTGACCAGGAGAGGTGAAGAAGGGAGTCGACTCGAAGAAGGTGACATCAACGCTAATAAAGTAGTGATGAGATTTAGGAGGATAACACCTATACCCCTTTTGAGTACGAGAGTACCCAAGAAAAATACATTTCTGGGCCCTAGGAGACAACTTATCAAGATGATGATCAAGAACTTGAACGAAGGCAACACATCCAAACACCCGAGGAGTAAGGGAGAAGGCAGAAGATGCAGGGTGATGCAGGGTATAATAAAGATAAATGGGACTTCTGGTTAAGAACAATAGAAGGCATACGATTAATAAGGTAACAAGCAGTAAGAACAGCGTCACTCCAAAAATGCTTCGGTACCTTCACGTGAAAGAGTAAGGTGCTTGCAACATTTAAAAGGTGACGATGCTTACGCTTAGCCACACAATTCTACTGAGAAGTATAAGCACAGCTAGTTTGATGAATAATACCACGATCAACACAAAAATGATCAACGGTCGACTGCATGTATTCTAAGGCAGTATCAGAGCGAAGAACTTTAATACGCTTGTCAAACTGTGTAACAATTTCATTATAAAACGTGGAAAAGACAAGGTAATTCAGATCAGTATTTTAACAAAAAGAGCCAAGTCATGCGAAAAAAATCATTAAGAAAGATAACAAAATAAGAATATTCATTAACACTCGAGGTGCACGAAGGACCCCAAATGTCCGTATAGACGAGATCAAAAGACTTAGACTTACGGCTATTGTCACACCCCAATTCGGGAGCAGTGACCGGCCATGGATCATGGGTCTTGGCCCAACGAACCTAGAAAGTCATAACATGCAATTTAGCTAACAATATGCTAAAAGATACCAAATGCAAGGGATTTAATCAATTAAAATTCATAATAATTAAATTGGATAAACAACCCATAATATATCAACATGATGTTGTTCCAATCGTCTCATAATCAACTAATCTTTATTTAAATGCGGAAGCAAATGCATGTCCTAAGAGGTCTTATTCCTGGATCTCATGAAGCAACCGAGTCCATCAACAAGCTTCATCACTAGTTACCTGAAATGGTTGAGTACAACGTCAGCTAAAACTGGTGAACATGCATAATATTATATAGTTCTAAAACAGGGGATTCAAAATATGCTTTTAATCGAAACATAATCATGGTAAGAAATATATAGTAAAATCAAAAAGGGCGATAACTCAACCCATCATTTTCCTCTTTGTTAAAATAATTATATTTTTCCTCGTGATCACGTTATCAAGACGAGTCACCAACATATATCTCAAACTGGACATCAAAGATGCCAATATCATAATCAGGAGATTCAGGACATCATAGTGTCAATATCATACCCATCGCATAAACATGCCAACAATATATCCGGGATATAATAATGTCAATAATGGTATAGCGATATGATCATCGAAAACATGTATGAGAAACCACCAACAACCACAGGAACCTCATGGGTAAAAGTAACCACTCCCAATATATATCAAGTACTCGGGGGCAGCTTAGCTCATTGGATCCAATATTGAACATAGAGCCACCACAGGGTGGCGTTTGGGCTTTTTTCCTGAGACGATCCAATTTAGGTCACCGGAAACCTCGGGCTATCCCTTAAACTGTTGAGCAACTAGGGTCACCACAAGTCTCAGGACCGGGTCTTTTCCCTAGTTGGCCAGAGTCACCTTAGGATGAGGGCTTTCCCTTGGACTTTCTTCATGGTCTTAAGGAATCACATAATCGCACCAATAGATAAGAAAACATTTTGTATGTCATACAAGGTAAAACATTTGTACCATGATTGTTATGAGAGAATATGCTATAACAGTATCATAAAAAGAATTTGGAAACATATATAGTTCTTTTTTTAAAATAATTTGGGAAATACGAGAATTTTATTGAAAATACATAGTATGTCAAACCACTCACCTGATATCCAATGCAAGAATGATAAATAAAAGCAATGTAGGAATCCACGTCACACTGATTATGCAATGCAATAGGGCACAATTAATAATTAAAGCTAAACAACCAATTATAGCTACCAAACAAACCCTTTCCCCTATTCATGAGTTTTAAGGTTTGGTTTTGGTATTAAATTAATCATTAAATGATTTAAATTATATTTAAACTGATGCCCAAACAAAACTTAAGCTTTTAGGATTAAAGTAGAAAGGTTTCAGAATTAATTCAGTCAACTGAGTCGACCCAAAGGTTATCTGAGTCGACTCACAGAGAGAGCTCTTGGCTTAAACAGGCCTCACAGGTGGTCATGAGTCGACTCATGGAAGGTCATGAATCGACCCAAATGAGAATACTCTCGGTATCTCACTAA
>JAUTBS010080311.1:0-13163 GCA_032361285.1 Aequorea victoria | reverse complement strand
ATATCCTCAACTACCATAAAAAACAAGACTTTACAATCAAATAACCCAAAAATCCCATGTTTCACGACAAATTTCTCATTAAGTATTACTCTCTTCTTCAAAGAATAAACATGTCACATTATCCACAACATTACATTAAATATCCTCAACTACCATAAAAAACAAGACTTTACAATCAAATAACCCAAAAATCCCATGTTTCACGACAAATTTCTCATTAAGTATTACTCTCTTCTTCAAAGAATAAACATGTCACATTATCCACAACATTACATTAAATATCCTCAACTACCATAAAAAACAAGACTTTACAATCAAATAACCCAAAAATCCCATGTTTCACGACAAATTTCTCTATTTAATCACAAGAATACGATAAGATATAGCCACAACCCATCAAATACTTCTTCAAAACCCGATACCACATATCTCATCCGTTTCTAACTGAACCCACACTATAGACTTACACAAACATAAGTGAGAATCAAAACACCAACTTACCACTGTACATCTCTAGAGCGAGACAACTAAATATTTGATTATGTACATAGTGATTTTACCGAAACGAATCCACTCAAATCTAATTGGCTAAGGACAGTGAGCAACAACAAGCAAACTTGTCAAGCATTTCAATAATTATAACGATTTGATGAAAGAACGTAAATAAACAATTTCCTGATTGCCTCCGCTAGGTAACCAGGTCCTAATCATATCAATCTTCTAAGACATCAAATATAGTGTTCCTTGTTATATATCACAAGACCTATAGATCACAACCGAATTAATGTTATTAAATTATACCAATCCTAGACACATATCACTATACACATTTGATAGATCCACCAGTGAAATTTATGTTCGACACCACACTAATATGCATAATATTTCTTATATTAAGGATTACGATATCAAATGCGTCACCCCGAATTACATTCTCAATTCATTATCATCTAAAAGGTTCACTAGCATCATACATCAATATTATCTAAAAGGAGTATAAAATCACAGATTAACATTATCCAACAGAAATGTAAAACTACATGTTATCAAATAATCAGTAGCCTAGTGTACTTCAGTGACAACCTCAACAAAAACTAAGAGAACAAGACCAAAATATTATAAGTAGGATGAAAACCACAAATTGATCACCGCAAAATTAGTGCTCAAGTATCTACAAAAGTATTTAAAATATCAAAGATCACCAAAGAATATCAACATTGGTAATCTCAACAGTTGATATATCTAAATGTCTAGCTATGACTATGAACTCCAATAAGATGAAAATCTGCAAGGTACCGTTCCCCAACAGTCTTACCCTTCTCTCTTAATCTATAAGGTCTAAAAGTCCATTAGCTATGAAAAATACTATCATAAAAAATGCTAGCAAAATGTTCTCCCATGTGCTATAAATCATGCGGCAAGGAGATATGCATCTATTGTCTACTAATGACTAGTTTCAACCATAAATAAAAAATGGATTTATGGCTCTAAAATAATTGTTGTGATCATGTATCCAAAATCATTTATCATAGCTAACAAAATAAGGATAGCATAGAGGATAGTATTGAGTTACTAAAATATCATTAATAATAATAACCCACATTAGGATTCCCATGTAAATCCCACAGTAAAACTAGAAATCACAAAAATAAACCATGTATATGCACGCTAACTCCCAATGCACGATTTTTTATTATGAAAATAGAAAATTATCACTCCCAAAGGATAGCTATCACACGCCAAACTTTCCAAAAACCATAATACATATACCAAAATGTGAAAGCAACTCCCATAAAAGCCATCTAATAAATCCAAAAAGATTAGTGCGATACCTGAACCAATTTTCGTATATCATAACTAAAATACTAACTACTTCCGTACAAAGTTGAACAAACACAAGGCATTTCAAAACATATTACTTACTATCACTCGAACGAAAATAGGACTCCAGAGAAACCCAAACTCCGCTAGTGACGTGATGCACTAATAATGCAATGTAAACTTGGTACTCTACTTGCAACTCTAAAATACACAGATCTAGATTATTACGCTGATACTGAACATTGTCTTTCAACATCTCAATAGAACTAACATATTATATTCTCGAATAATGTATGTAATAAAAATACTACTTGACCACATGCATCCAAAACTAGTCTCCAAACGACTTCAAAAATTACTACAGATATCTTATACTTACAACTTGCTCCATTGTTCTTTCAAGTTCTCTAGTCACATAATATCTGAATACACAAAAATAATGTTTTCTTGACACCCAAATCATATTCACCAAATTAATTGTATCCAATTAGCCTAAAAATCCAAAATCGTTTAAGTTGTATCATCACTCAAAATCTTAAATATTAATATCCAAATTCAGAGTGTGCGCCTCCTTTTAATAACCACCAAACAAGAACCATTTCCTATACCAAATAAGTCTTACTCGCTTCTTCAAAGAATAGTGATAACACATTATCCACAAAACTACATAAAATATTCTCATCTATCAGAAAGATACAAGACACTATAATCAAATACTCCTAAAATCTCCTGGTTCACGACAAATATCTCTAATTAATAACAAGACATCAATCAGATATAGCCACAACCCATCAAATACTTTTTTTAAACCCGATATCGCACATCTTAACCGTTTCTAACTGAGCCCACAATGGTGTTGTTTGTCACAGCTTCTCTTAAGTAGTTTATTTTCATCTTTTCTAATTTTTTACATATTTCCGTAAAACTTTTGTACTTTTTCGAGTCCTCTCGTCACAAGGATTGGAAAAGGTTTTATTTTTTACTAAAGTTGAAAAGTTCACTACAGATGAGAATAAGATATATCTTGCTTCAAAACAACTTTTTCGTCTTTTTTAAACTTCTTCATTTTTTGGTCTAATTTTTTTTTTTAACTTTTCACTCCTCCTGAGGAAAGGAATCGAAGAAGAAAAATAAAATTAACCAATATATAAAAAGAGTTTAGAAAATGCAAAAATAAGCTAATTGGGAGAAGTTTTGGAAAACACCACCAATATAGACTTGCGAAAACACAACTGAGAATCAAAACACCAACTTACCACTATTCACCTCTAGAGCGAGCACCCTTGATATCTGATTATGTACATAGGGATCTTACCGAAACGGATCTACTCAAATCTAATTGGCTAAGGAGGGTGAGCAGGATCGAGCAAACTCGTCAGCTAAGTAACCATGTCCTAATCATGATACTTTGACAAATATATTTCTCCTTATCGAGAAATCAATCCTCTAAGACTTCAAATATAGTGTTCCTTGTTATAAATGAATCACAACTCACAAGATATATAGCTCACAACCGAATTAATGTTCTTCAATTCTACCAATCCTAGAGACATATCACTATACACATTTGACTGATCCACTAGAGACATTTATGCTCAACACCATACTAACATGCATAATATTTTTTATAATAAGGATTACGATATCAAATGCGTCACCCGAATTATATTCTCAATTCATTATAATCTAATAGGGTGTAACATTATCCAAAAGTAATATAAAACTACATGTTGCCATATAATCATTAGCCTAGTATACTTCAGTGACAACCTCAACAAAGACTAAGAGAACAAGACCAAAATATTATAAGTAGGATGAAAACCACAAATTGATCACCGCAAAATTAGTGCTCAAGAATCTACAAAAGAATTTAAAATATCAGATAACCAAAGAATATCAACATTGGTAACCTCAACAGTTGATATATCTAAATGTCTAGCTATGACTATGACCTCCAATAAGATGAAAATCCACAAGGTACCCTTCCCCAACAGTCTTACCCTTCTCTCTTAAGTTATAAGGTTTAAAACCCCTTATACAAGTCCATTAGCTATAACAAATATTATCATAAAAAATGCTAGCAAAATGTTCTCCCATGTGCTATAAATCATGCGGCAGGGAGGAGATATGCATCTATTGTCTACCAATGACTAGTTTCAACCATAAATAAAAAATGGATTTGTGGCTCTAAAATAATTGTTGTGATCATGTACCCAAAATCAATTATCATAGCTAACAGAATAAGGATAGTATAGACGATAGTATTGAATTACTAAAATATCACCAATAACCCAAGTTAGGATTCCCATGTAAATCAAACATTGAGACAAGAAATCACAAAATAACCCTTGTATATGCAAGCTAACTCCCACCGCACGATTTTGACTATGAAAATAGAAAATCATCACTTTCGAAGAATAGCTATCACACGCCTAACTTTGCAAACACCATAATGCATATACCACAATGTGAAAGCAACTCCCATAAAAGCGATGTAATAAAACCAAAGAGATCAGTGTGATACCTGAACCAATTTTCGTATAACATGACTAAAATACTAATTACTTCCCTACAAAGTTGAAGAAACACAAGGCATTTCAAAACATATTACTTACTAACACTCACACGAAAATAGGACTTCGGAGACACCCCGACTCCGCTAATGAAGTGATGAACTAATAATGCAATGTAAACTTGGTACTCTACCTGCAACTCTAAAATAGGCAGATCTAAATTATGATGCTGATACTGATACTGAACTTTTTGGCTTTCAACATCTCAATAGAACTAACATATTACATTCTCGAATAATGTATGTAGTGTATGATACTAAGTGACCACATGCATCCAAAACTAGTCTCCAAACTACTTCAAAAATTACTACAAGTATCTTATACTTATAACTTGCTCCATTGCCCTTTCAAGTTCTTTAGTCACAGAATACCTGGATACACCAAAAGAAAGTTTTCTTGGACACTCAAATCATATTCACCAATTTAATTGTATCCAATTAGCCACAAGAATCCACAATCGTATTTTGAGTTGTATGATCATGCAAAATCTTAATTCTTAATATCCAGATTAAGAATGTGCGCCTTCCTTTAATAACCAACAAACAAGAACCATTTCATATACCAAATAAGTCTTACTCGCTTTTTCAAAGAATAGTCATGACACCTTATACACAAAACTACATAAAATATTGTCATCTATCAGAAAGAAACAAGACTCTAATATAATAACCCAAAAATCTCCTTGTTTACAGAGAAATATCTCCAATTAATAACAAAACATCAATCAGATATAGCCACAACCCATCAAATACTTTTTTAATACCCGATATCACACATCTCAGCCGTTTCAAACTGAACCCACAATGTTGGAGTTTGTGAAAGCTTCTCCCAAATAGTTTATTTTCATATTTTCTAATTTTTTACATATTTGTGTTAAAATCTTGTACATTTTCCTAATTGCCTCTACTAAGTAACCATGTCCTAATCATGAGACTTCGACAAATCTATATCACCTTATCGAGAAATCAATCCTCTAAGACTTCAAATATAGTGTTCCTTGTTATTTATGAATCACAAGACTTATAGCTCATAACCAAATTAACGTTCTTCAATTCTACCAATCCTCGACACCTATCACTATACACATTTGATTGATCCAATCAAGACAATTATACTCGACACCACACTAATATGCATAATATTTTTTATACTAAGGATTACAATATCAAATGCGTCACCCGAATTATATTCTCAATTCATTATCATCTAAAAGGGTGTAACACTATCCAAAAGGAATATAAAACTACAACTTGCCATATAATCAATAGCCTAGTGTACTTCAGTGACAACCCCAACAAAGATTAAGAGAACAAGTCCAAAATATTATAAGTAGGGTGGAAACTACAATTTGATCACCGCAAAATTAGTGCCCAAGACTCTACAAAAGTACGTAAAACATCAAAGATCACCAAAAAATATCAACATTGGTAATCTCAACAATTGATATATCTAAATGTCTAGCTATAACTATGACCTCTAATAAGATGAAGATCTGCAAGGTGCCGTTCACCAACAGTCTTACCATTCTCTCTTAAGCTCTAAGGTCTAAAAGCCCATATACAAGTGCATGAGGTATGACAAATATTATCATAAAAAATGCTAGCAAAATATTCTCCCATGTGCTATAAATCATGCGGCAATGACGAGATATGCACCTATTGTCTACAATGGCAAGTTTCAACCATAACGAAGAAATGGATTTGTGGCTCTTAAATAATTGTTGTGATCATGTACCCAAATTTATTTATCATTGCTAACAGAATAAAGATAGTATTGACGATAGTATTGAATTGCTAAAATATCATCAATAACCCACATTAGGATTTCCATGTAATTCCAACATTAAGACTAGAAATCATAAAATAATCCCAGTATAAGCATGCTAACTCCCACATTAGGATTTCCATGTGATACCTTATCTACAAAATCACATAAAAGATCTTCATAGAACTGGAAAAAAACAAGACTATCTAATCAAATAATCCAAAAATCTCTTGCTTCACGACAAATTTCTCTGTTTAATAACAAGACAACAGTCACATATAGTGACAACCCATCAAATACTTCTTCAAAACCCAATATCACACATCTCAATAGTTTTTAAATGAATCCACAATATAGACTTACAAAAACATAAGTGAGAATCAAAACACCAACTTACCACAGTTCATCTGTGGAGCGAGAACCCTAAATATCAAATTATGTACATAGTGATGTTACCGAAACAAATCCACTCAAATCTATTTGGCTAAGTACGGTGAGTAATATCGAGAAAACTCATCAAGCAATTAAAGAAATATCATGATTTGATGAAAGAACGCCAATAAACAATTTCCTCATTGACTCAGCTATGTAACCATGTCCTAACCATTAGACTTCGATAAATCTATTTCTTATTATCGAGAAATCAATCCTCTAAGTCTTCAAATTGTGCTCATAGTCATATTTAAATCACAAGACCTATAGATCACAGCCGAATTAATGTTATTCATTTTGTTTCGATTTTAAAGGTCTTGCCTTCTTAGAGAGATATAGCCACCAAAGAATGAACGATCTCACTCCAATCCGCACACATGACTTTCTACGAATTCTAGATACATATCGCTATACACATTTGATTAATCCATTGGAGACATTTATGGTCAACACCACACTAATATGCATAATATATTTTATACTAAGGATTAGGACATCAAATGCACCGCGCGAATTATATTCTCAAATCATTATCATGTAAAAGGATAGTATATATGATAGTATTGAATTACTAAAATAACGTCAATAACCCACATTAGGATTCCCATGTAAATCCAACAATGAAACTTGAAATCACAAAAAATAATCCCCCCCCCCATATGCACGCTAACTCCCACTACACGATTTTAATTATGAAAATAGAAAATTATCACTCCCAAACTGTCATGCCCCAAATTTCCCAACACGAATCTGAAATCTAAAAGAGACAACTAGATCTCTCATAAGGTCTCACATCTAACTCGGTAAGGAGGAAGAAGGACCAAAGAAAGAAAATATCTTTAGTTTATGAAAGAGAAGGAAATTATTAAGGTTTATCAAACAACTACGCACTATATGGACAATAGATTGGAATAAGCCTCGGAATATAAGAGAGGGGACTTCTAGAATATAATCCAAGTGCAAGATTTTTTTGAAAATTTCAGCAAAAATTTCTCAATTTTTTGGATAAACCGACGGTTCAACCGTCTCAAAAATAACTTGGAAAGAAGCAAGCAATATAATAATATACACAGGCTTTGCCTGGATCTCAACAACAACAACTACTACAGGCCGTAGGCCATCCATCCTTCACATACACGCATTTAACCGTCATCTACCGGTAATAGAATAAATCGACAAACACATGTAGCAACAGTATTAAGTTAAGAACAAGTATGCGAACCTAACAACAAAGAGATGGACAAAAATAAAGGGTGGCCTTATGGCCTACGTCATGGAAGAATCAAAAAGGAAAGAACCACAAATGGGTAACTATAGCATTTGCAACCCAAGAACATAGCTCAGATGGTGAAATCAACCACGAGGCGCTGTAGTACCTGGAATGTCCAACCACATGAACAAACCAGAGGGGTCAATGCTCATAAATAACCAACAATTCTAAGCATGAACTAAAGATAGGTAAAACACATGCCAAATGAAATGTAAATACAAGACATGCCATGATTAATTCATTTTAATTTCCATAATTAATTACATTAATTATTCAATCGATCTAAGTAGTCGCCTATGAGGTACATGACATGCCTAAGAGAGTAGACAAACATCCCTTATCACTAAGCCTATGTGCCCTAGTGACACTGGACCCGTCATCCAACTCACCTAGGCAATCCAACGCACTAGTGAGCCGAGACAAGTCCTACTTTTGAGACACTAACCTCCGGAATATAGGAACCCACCTGCGCAGCGAGCCTAGAACTCGTAAACCAACCATCTAACTCACAACTTAGGTGTCAACAACAAATCCCTCAAAGTCGTTCCGAAAACCAGTTTCACTTTACGTTGAAGTGTTTTATACTTTTCACTTTATAAAAAATTTTAACTTATAGCGGATTCCCAAAATTTTCATGCCAACACATATCCAATTCCAATGATTTCCAATAGCTATTAAACATATCAAGAATTTACAATAACATAATTTTAAATGAGGAATCCATTTATGCATTCAATTTAATTAAATTTCAAGTCTAGGTAAATCAATTTCATGTAGAATTAGTCAATCCAAAAATCAAGAAATTATTATCTACATCCATACATCAAAATTGTAAGCCAAAATAAGCAAAAACCCCTACCTTAGATAACTTGAAGATTGAAAATTTGGGAAAACCCTAGAATGAGCTCCAAGCTTCAACAATGGTGGAGAAACTCTTAGGGTCCAAAATTAAATTAATTTTCTCACTCTTAAGCACCAAGAGGATGGGAAAATGCCGGCAAGAGAGCTGCGAGGTGAAGGGGAAAAATCTGTTGTTGAGGGAAAAATTGCCCAAGTCACTGATTTCAACAATGGAGCAGCTAGGGCTCGAAAATGGAAAAATAAAATAGGAGAAAATGAAGCTTTGCACTTTCGGAGCTTACCTGAGCCAAAAATGGTGCATCTCACTTGGTGGTTTCGCACACAGCTAGGTGAAGAAGACAGTAGCGCTGGAATCCAAAGGGGAAGGAAGGCACTGGTGTGAGCGGCGTTGGGTGTTTGGACTTTGGAGAAGGTTGTCCGATGGTTTTTCGGAAAAGAGTGTTGGTCTGAGCTTACCCAACTTGGAGGAAGAAGCTCGGCGATGGCTTTCCGAAGACGCAGTGAGAGAGAGAGAGAACAAGGGGGGCGCTGCTGGTGCGTGCGTTTTTTTTAAAACCCCTTAATCCATCAATTAAACAACTAATCAATAAATTGATAGTTTAAGAGGTATTTGATTAATTTACGGTCTCTACATTCGTTATCCGTCACAACTTATACCACATACTTTTCTCCAATTTCGTCAACAACTTCGTCAAGTAAGCTCAAATAATACTCTGCAATTCTGCTAGCCACATTTGTGGCATCAATGGACTTATGAAAATTTGTTCATTAGTTGCTATAAACTAGAAAATTGATTATGTGCTTCCTAGTAGACCCGTCTATCCATCACACATTATTGTCACGCCTCTATCCTCTCAAACAGGCTTGTGTGATTCAATCCACGTTTTGATTGTCTCGTACTCTTTAGGCAAGTAAACTTCAATTACCTCATATGGAGTTGGGAGTTCCACATTTGGTCCCACTTCTCTGGCAACATCTAACATTAGTTTAAACAAAGGATTCAAAACTGCATTGGCTGAATGCAGACCGTAGATGATGAATTGACTAACTGCTCCACCTAATTTTGCCCTCAAAGTCTTCACAACTATTGTAGGAAGCTGCTTTGAATGTTTACCTCGGTGTAACATCGGATCCATCACAGCTAATCTCGCTTCTGGTGAGTTTGCCTACGTCCGCCTGCTGTACCAGTTTCGCGGACACTAGCAGATCGACGCTCCAATCTTGACGACCTTGATCCTCCTGCCCTACTACTACCTCATGTATCATACTGTTGCCCAACACGTGATGCAAACCTTTGTTTTTGCTCCCCCTCTCTATGGTCTCTTACACTTTCTTTTCTAGTCATAGTCATCTCATGATACTCATCATCACTAGATCCATCATCAACAGCACCATTAGCACCACCATATTAGCACCACCATATTGTCACTGAGAAACTCTAATATGTACAGCCAATTCCTCTCTTTGTTTCTTCTTGTCAATTTATTTGTCTTTATTGCCCTGAAGGTGTTTCATCATTTCTTATTTAATTTCTGCAGACATGTTGGGGCACGGCTTAATTTGTCCCGTCTGACGAGCCAAGTGTTGCTTCAATCTAGTTATTCCATCAGAAACTAATCTTCCACATCTTATGCCTATTATCTGGCATTGGATCTGTAAATTTTCATTCAATATCATCACTAGGCTCTGCCCCTGTGTTTTCACGTGGCATCGTGATTTTTATTCACTCTGCATCGATAAATCAACTCATTGAATTAGCAAGATATATAAAAATCATTACATCATTTTCATATATTATTTTATATAATCTAAAAGAGATACATACATAATTAAAATATTACATATACAATATTAATAAAAAAATACATAATTAAAATATTACATATACAGTATTAATAAAAAAATCTAATATATAATTACAATTTATAATCTCTAACATATAATTAGTTATAGTGATTTCTATAAACTTGAATCATAAATAGTATTTAATTATATAAATAATATTCATATATTATTTCATATAAGGCTGACAAAAACACATATATATAATTAAAATATTATATACAATATTAATTATAAATTTGTAACATATAAGTATAATTCATTATTTGTAAATTGTAAGTTGTAACATAAGCACATAACATATATTTACATATTGCAATTTTTAACAATTTAGATAATAAGTATTATTTAACAAAAAATAATATTGACATATTATCTTATATAATCTTAAAGATATATAATGATATATATAATCATAATTTAAAATATTACATATATATATTAACAATTATAAATCTGTTAATGTATAATTATTAATATATATTAATAATTATCGACTAAATCATAGGGAAGATCGAGTGCGGTTGAGAAGGGAAGATCGACTAAATCACTTACAACACAAGTGAAGTTCGACCAAATAGATCCAAATCGGAAATGAAGATCGAAGATTGAAGATCGCTCAGCACAGTCGTCGATTCGTTAGCCGTCGATTCGTCATTCGTCGCTCACAGTCACCGAAATCGCTGAAATTGATATGCCCACGTTCGGAACTCGAAATTGAAATTGAAGCTTATAGTCGAATGATCGAAGCTGGCTCATCCAAGATTTGAAGACGAAACGATCTGCTTTTCGAAAAGTTTCGACGACAAATCGAATTGCGATGATGAGATAGTGCGACAAAGCAAAAGGCAAAAGTAAAAGCACTAAAGCAGCTTATTCGGGTTGTCTCGGGTAAGTTTCGGGTGTAACAGCCGATACGGAACGATACGCGATACGTATCGGTTGATACCATTGCGATTTTCTGTGATTCCGATATTCTGTGCCGCATTTGTATCAAAGCCTCGAGATACCATTACGTAACAGCCGTTTTTTGAAACCCTGGGTTGCGTTTAGAAATTGAACATTGTAACCCTTATTACTTGGTTCTTGTTTGGGATGTCTAAAAAACTAGGTTTTTAAGAGGTTTAATTTTTTTTTTTAGAAAAAAAAGAAAAAAATTAGATTGTCTGGTATAATTTGTTTAGAGTAACTTTTTGATTTTTTGCTTTTTATTAAAATGTCTAATATGCTCTTACTTTTTACTTTTAATTGTAACATTTGGGATAATAACACGGCTATTTTTATTTCATTTTTGAGAGTAGGGTTGAAAAAAGAAGTGATAAAAAGTTAATTGATTTTTTTTGGATACCAAATAGTATGGCTTAAAAGATGAATTTTTTTTTTTTTGCAAACCAAAGTAAAACTTTTTTTTGGATCACAAATAGGGGCTTATAGTGGACTTTTCTTCTCTTCTCCACTGTAGACGTAGGCACACTACTGAACCATGTATATTATATCTTATGTTATCTTGTGATTGATTTATTTCTTTTTGCTGATTTGCAATTGGAATCATCTGGTTTCTTGCATAATAAGGTATGTGCCTAGTATTTGTGTAGTTGGACATTCATCTAGAAAGCATCTTTAGTAATTGAAGTTTACTATGTAACTTTGCATATTATCTCTCATATTGTGCGTGAAATATTCTATTACATATAGTATATACTATTTTACCCTAAAAAATAAAACAAGTATAATAGAAAAATGATTATTTTTCCTTGTCGGATATGGGTATTATATGAATTTGACACGGGTACATACCAACACCCGACCTATGTTATCTGGAACATGGATCGTTTTGGTACGAGGAATAGGAACGGGAATGTGGTACGCGGTACGCCACATGCCCTAAATTGTGGTATGATTAGAGTAGGTTTCTATAAATTACAACATTAGAATGTACTATTTTCAAATTATAAGAATCCCATAAGATAAAGTGTTATTTTTTAAATTATTTATGTAAAACACATTTTTAAAGTGTTATAGCCAATTGTTTTTACTTTTTATCTTGTCAAAACTCTACTCTCTATATTTTAGTTTATTACGTTTGATTTTTTCTCATATGAAATTTTTTAAGGAAATAATTAAATACATATTTGGAGGGATTGCTTTGGAACGTTAAATTTTCTGTTTTGGGACAAAAGTGTACCATGTTTTAGAACGTCCGTTTCAAAACGTAAATTGCTCGGGTGTTAGCGTTTTCTGATAGACAGCACCCGACACCGATACCATGTAACAAAGTTATGTCCCCCTTTCTCAATTGTGAAACTTTTGGTCGTTTTTACACCTGGCCAAACCCTATTACTTGAGTTCACTTTCTCAAGAGGTACAATAAAAGTAAAGGGGTGAGTTCACCAGAGAAAGGAGAACAAATTGCAAATGGTGGAGGAGGTGATTGGCAAGGTCATCTTGGAGTCCCAAAATGCATTTGTTGGGGTAGACAAATTTTAGATGCTGTTTTGATTGCTAATGAATGTATTGATCCTAGAATCCAAAGCAACGAGCCTGGGGTTATTTGTATGTTAGACCTGAAGAAGGCCTATGTAAAGTGGGATTATCTTCGT
>JAUTBS010080200.1:0-11815 GCA_032361285.1 Aequorea victoria | reverse complement strand
GCTTTAAGTCCACTGTTTTGTCCATTTCTCAAAGGACCTCCTACTTCTATCCACTTCCTTCTTTTTTGCACATGCAAGAAAGGTTCTAAATATTCTTATTATCATTCTATATACCATTCTAGTCATTTATCTTGACTTCTTCATAGGTCTCATTATTTATTTCTATTTTTCTCACAACTCAAGAAGTCTTCTTTTTTTGAGTTAGGGTTCATCCATGTTTGTTCTTTTATAGTTGATGTTCTTTTAGCATAGAGAGTGATGAGTTTAAGAAGATGATTTTAAGAAATAAATGGAGGGATTGAAGATCTCTTACTTGGTTGTCTTCCTTACTCCAAGAAAGTAGGACTTAGTTTTAGGATTTTCTCCTTTTTCCTTCTTTCTTTTCTACTTTCTTTTTTTCCTTCCTTCCTTCCTTCTTCTTCTTCTTCTTCTTCTTCTTCTTCTTCTTCTTCTTCTATCCCCTCTCTTTATCTCTCTAGCCGAGCACTATGGGGGTGGTGTGGGAGTGTGGAAAATATTTCTAAGTGCTTGGGAGAGACTTTTTATTTATAGGCAAGGTTTGGATGTGAATGTCCATTTTACTCCTTATTTAGTTCTAACTTAATTTCCAATTGAATACTTTTCCTTCTAGTTTGATTGAGTTCCAACTGAATCTTGAGCTCCAAGATAGCTAACACCATGTTTAGACCCATTAAATTAGTATTCATAGGCCTAAGGCCTTGTTTGATTTATTTAGGAAACATGTTCCCTAAATTAAGAGTACATTGACAAGACTTTTAATTTTTTATTTTTCTTTTCTTTTTGTCACATCAATGTTCTCTCATCAAGTCTTCTTCAATGTACACTACCACTATTCAATGAAGACTTTGGGAGGCTTGATGATATAGGAAAATTCAATTTTTCAAGTAAACACCATATTTTTTTATCTTTTCTTTCTTTTCTTTTCTTTAAATTGGAAAATGGTCACATCACTTCCCCTCTCATAGGGGGAGCCGGCCACAACCCTTCTAGAAGCCCCAATTATTTATATTATTAATTATTTAATTAATTCATGAGAATTAAAATGAACTTTATGTCAATTTTAAAAAAAATTGGGCTAAAATTCAAGTTCTTGGGCCTTTCTTATCTTTAGGCTTAAGAATTAATTTTTATTGGGTTTCAATTAAATAATTGAACCTATTTATATTTATATTTTGGGCTTATAACTTTTCTTGGCCCATAATCCCAAATAAATCATTTTTTGAGCCTTAATCAAGATTATGTCTCATTAGGCTTGTTTTATCCTTTATTTTTTTTTATTTTTTGGGCCTTATTTTAATTGGTCTTAACTATATTTATTTGGCCTATATTCTAAATTCTCATAATATTTTGGGTCTTAACTCAAGTTTCCATAAGTATTCCATCACTTGGCCCATTTTAATTTTCATATTTTGGCATATGTTAAAAGTTGCGCCAAAACTCGTTTTTTCGCCTTACGTCATTTTACTCGATTTACATTCAATGGTTTTTAGGCATTTATTCAATTCTTGAACCAAAACTTATAAACTTATTTAAGACCTACTTGAGTTTGTTTTTTATGCTTTTTTGAATTATCAACTTAGGCTTCAGAATGAATCCTATACTTAGTTTACATGTCTCGCGCCTAAACTTGATTCTCAAGAAAAGTTATTTGCAAGATTTCTTCTTAATTCATAATAGAATGAAATTTGAACTCTTAAAAATTACGGAGTGTTACACCTAAGCCAAGTCGCCGATGCTGGGATTGGTGTAAATTGACCCCTTCCAGATTATGATATTGCTGGACACAACACTGTTGAACCTCATTTACACCTGCACCTCCACCTCCAGAAGACATGGGGGATTGGGATCTGAATATGTATGTTAGGTGGCCAAATTTTTGTCTTCTTCTTTGCGAGGTTGTGGTCGCTCCTGCTGCCCTCTGGGGTTATCTCTATTTTGCCGACCCATGAGGAATCAGTTCAGTCTCCCTCTTTGGATCAATGCTTCAATCTGCTCCTTCAAATCGAAGTAGTCATCTGTGTTATGGTCGTGGTCCTTGTGGAAACGGTGGTACTTCTCAGGATTGCGTAGATTGGGCTGAGTTCTGAGCTTCTTGGACCATCGCAGTTCTTGGTCATCTTCGATCAGCATGAGTACCTGCTCAACCGAGGTATTCAGGGGAGTATACCTCTCAAAGTGGGTGGTCGGGAACCTGGAGCGCTTGGATTCGGCAGGCCCAGACTGCGGCCGATCTGGCTCTCAAGATGGTTTTCTGCGTTCCTGTTCATCGTGTTTCTTCCGATCACTCTTCTCTACATGTTCTGGATTTTTGGTGTGCTCGGGAGGGCGCTCCTCTCGGGTTCCGAGAGTGTCTTCATCATTCATGTGTTTCTGTACTTTGATAATGAGTTCGGCCATGCTTGCGGGGGATGCTTTTTCCAATGAAAAAAGGAACTTGGTGGGTTGGAGACCCCCCATGAATGCTGTTAACGCCACTTTGTCGTCGATATCGTCCACCTTGAGGGCCTCGGTATTAAACCGAGTGACGTACTGTCACAGAGTCTCTGACTTGCCTTGCTTAACATTAAGAAGATACGTGGCCGGTCGGAGATGTCGCTGACCGCCAATGAAGTGCCCTATGAATGACTTGCTTAACTGTGTAAATGATGAGATGGTGCCGCCCTTGAGCTTGCTGAACCATACTCGGGCTGATCCCTTTAGTGTGGTCGGAAATGCTCGGCACATGATTTCGTCAGGAACGGGATGCAGGTGCATATAGGCCTTGTACGTTTCCAAGTGGTCTAACGGATCCTTCAAGCCGTCGAAGGCTTCCATCTGGAGCATCCTGAATTTGGAAGGCAAAGGCTCGGCCATGATGGCTGGGGAGAATGCCAGGTCAGTTTTGTGGACAAGATCATCCACAATAGCAGCGTTTTTTCCTTTCATGGCCGCCATTACATTGTTGAGCTGATCCTTGACTTCCTTGAGTTCTACTTCCATGGCAGTAGAAGTTTCAGTTCTTTCGAGGGTTCGACCTTGATTCTGGGGGTTAGCCCTACTCTCGGCCACATCTTCACTTGTATTAGGCCCTACTGCCTCCCTTTGCCCTCGATCGTTAGGATGTCCTTCTTTGGGGTGAGGAATTCGAGGAGGAAGTGGTGGAGGGAACAGTAGGCAGACTTGTCCAGTCTTCGGGTGATGGCCTGGTTTTGGTGAACCAAACTTTGAATGCACTGTGTGAGATCTTGCAACCGTTGTTCAACATTGCCGGACTGATCCCCGTGGAGGTTGCCTAGATTACGGTTTCCCTCAGAGGTCATAGATCGCGTGTTCACCATTCAAAGTGCGGTGTATCGGAGAAAGGAACGATGAAACGTTCCCACAGACGGCGCCAAATGTTGATACCTTTGAATGGCTTTACGTGATCCACTGGCCCGAGCTGTTCATCCCTTCTTCTTTAGAGAACCTGCAAGAGACCAAAAACCTAGGCACCGGTGTGGTACCGGCCTAGGATCCTCCGATGCTTAAGTCAGTGGGAGACCTTTTAGGCTTAGGAGAGAAAAATAAAGATATTGGGAGTACTGTATATCAAAAGTGGCGTACCTTCTTCCATCATCTTTGTGTTTGATTTATAGCACCGCATGATTATGGAAAGAGTAGGGAGGATCCCTAGAATTTTGGGACACTCCATAATTCTTAGGGTTTGGTATGGGATCTTCCTTTAGCCGAGTTAGAATCTCGGGATTCGTTAGGATCTGCCTTATCAGGATAACTGCCAGGAGAGATTCTCGGCTATATTTGCGGTGTAGATCTAGAGGCTAACCACCGACCTTATGTAGTCCCCCGTACCCGACCGACCCTACGTGATGGTTTAGCCGACCAGGCCCCCATGCTTGAGTGGCATGGTCGACATTTCATAACCTTGGATCTGCAAAAATATGGTCGGTACCTATGTGTGGAGTGTCATCGTATGACCGACCTCTTAGCGGGCCCCCAGGTGCACACGACTATCTTCTTCAGTCAGGTAGCTTTGGCTCAGAGTGTACTTGGTCTATTATGATCGGTCATTCATTCCATACTCATCAGAGCCCCCTTGTTTCTGAGCTGGACTTGCTCAGCAAAGGAAACACTCGGAAACGACGGCTGGCATGGATTTTAAAGAACGATGCACATTTTTCAAAGCGGCGGCGTTGCTTGGAATTTTATGGCTTCTCACTTCAAACGCCAGGAAACGGCGCCCTTTTGGGCTCCCATCGACATTTGGCTTAATCTGGTACATCGATTTTATCAAATCATTCGGTTGGAATTCTTCTGGCTTCACAGTCGTTAGATTGGAGCCTCGTCCCTCATCTGAACCATTGGACTCTTTTCATATTTAAGTGAGGAGGATTCAGTCCTTGTCCTCTTCGCACACTTCGTCCTCTCTCAGAAAAGAAAGAGCGTCGTCGATCACCTTGACCGGCGTCCTCCATAGCTTCCGGCAAGAGAGCTTTTTCGAAGATCTCCCTCTTTCTTACCGTCGCATTTTGTCCTCTCTTCTCAGTAAGTCTTCCATTCCCTTCCCCCCTTTTTATTTCATCGTCGTTATAGGTTAGCTCTGGCTTCTTCGAGCCCTGAACCCGCACCTGCGTCTTACCTTCCATTTTCTCCTCCCACACCTTTGTTTTTTGTAAAACGCTTGAAGTTCTTCCACAACAGGCATTTTCGTGCCCCTTCTCTCGATTCCCTGGTGCTTAACAGCCCAGCGTTTCATCTGGTCTGTAAGGAAACTTATCGTATAGCTAAGTCTTACCACCCCTCTGCTCGTCGGGGTGCAATGGAACACCCCCGAGAAATCCCTCCAGTTGACAACCGTCCCTCCACTTCTGGGTCTGATGACTCTGTCTCGGCCCCAGGTCTAGCCCTAACTTATGCCCGAGGGCCTTCTACTCCAGTTGGCGGGGGTAGTTCGGACTCTGTGGCTCACTTGTTCGAAGAGGCCGAACAAGGCTTCTTAGCCGAGTCTATTCCCTCGGCCTCCCGAGCTTCAGACGTCGAGCGCCTTCGGGAGCTCTTTTCCATCCCTCCCAGCGTTGTTTGTAGAATTCCCCATAAGGACGACCGAGCGTGTTCTCGCTCGCTCGGGGAGGTATGCTTATATGAGCACGCCTTTCCCGCTGGTCTTCGTTTACCCTTTCACCCCTTTATTCGGCAACTTCTAGATTTTCTTGGTCTTTCTCCCGGGCAACTCGTGCCGAATGCCTGGAGGATTCTCCTGGGTGCTATGATCTTGTGGGAGGAGGCCCGTGAGGGCCAATTCCATCTGTCAGTGGAGGAATTCCTCTACTGCTACCAGCCTAAGGAAAAGCAACCCGACTGGTACTTTTTCTAGGCTCGCTCGGACGGTCGAGTACTTGTCACTGGCTGTCCCTCTTCCCACAAACATTAGAAAGAGAGATATTTTTTATCTCTGGTGAAGGCTGGGAATTCCACCCAGAGGAGGAGGTCAGCCCCCAGACCCCCAGGATCCTTCCTTACTAGGGGCGTTCCCAAGTTGGAGACATCTCTGCCGAGTACCTTGTGAGCAAGACGACAAAGGCTCGGGTCAAAGCTGCACGGGAGTACAAAGGTGGTCACGCCTTTGGGAGCCTGGTGACCCCCAGAAGCTGAGAGACTATCTGTTCAGCCCCGACTCCCCGAGTGAGAAACTTTATCCAATTCTTAACCCTTTTACTGTTACTTTCTTCCCTCAATATCTGACGGTTGTTCCCCTTTCTTGTTCTCTATTTTTCAGGGATGTCCAAAAGGCCACAAAAGGTTGGGGTT
Organism: Aequorea victoria; assembly: GCA_032361285.1. Taxonomy (NCBI): domain Eukaryota; kingdom Metazoa; phylum Cnidaria; class Hydrozoa; order Leptothecata; family Aequoreidae; genus Aequorea; species Aequorea victoria. The sequence goes on along the minus strand of JAUTBS010080200.1, from coordinate 6,010 downwards.
GACAAGGTGAAGGCCTGACTTGTCGAGGACAGTGGGTCGACCGTATTGAAGAGACTAAAGAAGACCGGTGTCCTGATCGCCCGACCTTTAGAGAAAGAGGTTGTGAGCTTGGATGGGGAGGAAACTATTCTCCCGACCCCTACTGCTTCTATTCCTCCTCCAGCCCCATCTGTTTCCAAGAAGATTATCCCTCCTGCGCCCCTTCCAGACTGCAGCGCTCCGATTGCCGCGATCCCTGTTTCCTCTGCCATGCCCGAGAAGGTTTCGACAATGGGAGCCTCTTCTTTAGCTAACCTTGAGGACATTCTGTCAAGCATCAATGCCGCCCGAGAGCGGATGTTTGCCTTCGTTTGGGACTTAGGGGACCAGCTGTCTTCGGTTGGGACCCCTCAACTGGGAAAGGACCCGTTTTTTGATGTCCTGAGGGTAACATTCTTTCTCGTCCTCCATTTCATTCTTCTGTGATTTATTGCTCTGACACCTTGCTCTTTGCTTTGCATTCTTCTGCTCGAATATTCCAGGTGTTCGGTCGAGCAACCCAGTGGGAGGCCCAACTGAAGATCGAGGTTAAAAAGTCAAAGACCTTTGGGAGCAAGAATGCTCAGTTGACCGAAGAGATTGAGAAGGCAAAGTTTGAGTTGGAATGGCTCCAAGTAAGGCATGAGGTGATGGCGAACCAGATAAATCAGGCTGAGCAGGAGAAGCTTCTGACCGAAAGGGGGAAAATAGCTGCTGAGAAGGAGAAAGCATCCATCGAGGCACTGACTGCTGAGAAGATTGCTCAGTTGGGGGAGGCACTGGCGGCCTCTGAGCAGCCAACGTCTCGGGCGGTGGCGCAGGCCAAAAAGGAAGCAATCGATGAATTCAAGGCTTCCGGAGATTTCGTTGTCGAGACAACCGAGTACTACTCCAGCGGCTTTAATGCTCTGAAGGCTCGGGTCTCAACAGCTTTCAAGGATATTGATCTCTCTTCCTTTCATTGAGAGGATGAAGATGAGGCCGAGACACTTCTTGCTGAGGAGAAAGATGCACTGGTTCCCGAAGAGAAGAAGGATGCCCCTTCCCCAACCTGAGTCCCCCTTTTCTTGTCTCTGGATTTTGCCTCTTTTCTTGAAAAATATCTCGTACTTGAATATTTTTTGTAAGAAATAATTTTTTGTAGAGTTTTGAATGAACGCTTCTTTTCCTTTCATATGAGTGACATTTTATTTCAAATTTTACCAAGTGTTGGATCTATCGGTCGGTCAGCTTACTTGGCTGACCAGATTTGGCCAATCGGAAAATTCTTTCAAAGTGTGGGACCTTTCGGTCGGCCAATGTATATGGCCGATCATTATGGTTTAAACAAGTTTTTCCAAGTGTTGAGCTTCTCGGTCGACCATCAAGCCTGGTTGGGTCAGCCATGGTCAAATACCTTTAGGTAGGTTGCTTAGGTCCTGACCTATTTCTTTGCTTACATGGGCCCTGGCTGGACGTCTTTAAGTCGGTCCAATCATAGTAATCCTGATCAGGCCTAGGGCCGACCTGATTTGTCGCTTCTTTTGTTTGGGCCTTGGTTGGACGCCTTTAGGTCGATCCAACCATACATAGGCCAATCAGGTTCTGAGCTGACCTGATCTATCGCTTCTTTTGTTTGGGCCTTGGTTGGACATCTTTAGGTCGATCCAACCATACATAGGCCGATCAGGTCCTGAGCCGACCTGATCTGTCGCTTTTGTTGTTCAGGCCTTGGTTGGATGCCTTTAGGTCGATCCAACCGTACATGGGCTGATCAGGTCCTGAGCCAACCTGATCTGTCGCTTCTCTTATTCAGGCCTTTGTAGGATGCTTTTAGGTCGATCCAACCATACATGAGCTGATCAGGTCCTGAGCCGACCTGATCCATCGCTTCTCTTGTTCGGGCCTTGGTTAGACGCCTTTAGGTCGATCCAACTATACATGGGCCGATCAGGTCATGAGCCGACCTGATTCGTCGCTCATTTGGGGGCATACAATGAAGAAGTGTAGAACATAGAAAAACTCATTTATTCCTCAAGTGCATTCATACATTGCTTTTACTGGTAATATTTTCAGAGATGCTCGGCATTCCATGCGTGTAGGAGTGCTCTGCCAGTTGCGTCTCTCAGTCGATACACCCCAGCTCTTATTCGCTCTTCTATCTGGTATGGCCCTTCCCAATTCGGGCCTAGCTTGCCTTCTTAGGGATCTTTAGTTGCTAAAGAGACTTTTCGAAGGACCAGATCCCCTACTCGGAATTCCCCTTTTCTGACCCTATTGTCGTAATACTTCTTCATCTTTTGCTGAGCGCTTGCCCTTCTAAGAGCTGAAATCTCTCAGACTTCATCCAGCTGGTCTAGGTTCTCTTGGAGGATCTGATTGTTCTATTTTTCGTCGAAGTGGGGCACTCGATGACTGGTCAGACCAACTTCCACGGGGATGACTGCTTCGAACCCGTAGGTGAGCATAAAGGGAGTCTCCCCTGTTGGCGTTCGGACTGTGGTCTGGTAAGCCCAGAGAACATTAGGAACCTCCTCGGCCCAGAGACCTTTCGCCGCCTCCAGCCTGGTCTTGAGCATCTTCAATATTGTGCGGCTGGTAACTTCCACTTGCCCATTAGCTTATGGATGAGGAGGGGAAGAATACCTGTTCTGGATACCGTATGAACCGCAAAACTCCCTCAACCTTTTGCTGTCAAACTGTCTACCATTATCAGTGATAATAACCCCTGGAACGCCAAAACGATAGATGATTGACTTCCAGACGAAGTCTATGGTCTTTTAGTCAGTGATCTTTGCCGACGGCTCAGCTTCTACCCACTTGGTGAAGTAGTCCACTGCAGCGATTAAGAACTTGACTTGGCCTTTATCGGTCGGGAATAGCCCGATGATATCAATCCCCCATTGGGCGAACGGCCATGGAGCAGTCATCACTGTGAGCTCTTCTAGTGGCTGCCTGGGGATGGTGGCGAACCTCAGGCATTTGTCACATTTCCTGATGAAGTCTTCGGCATCCTTCTGGATAGTGGGCCAGTAATAACCGGCTCTCAGGATCTTTCCTACCAAAGCCCGAGCACCCGAGTGGTTGCCACATATTCCTTCATGAACTTCTCTTATCACGTATTCAGTTTCTTCCTTGGAGACACATCTTAGGTAAGGTGTCGAAAAACCCCTTTTATAGAGCACTCCGTCGATGAGTGTGTATTTGCTCGCTCAGTATCTTGTCTTCTTTGCTTCTGTTTGGTCGGTAGGCAGCTGCCCGTCTTGCAAAAAATTGATTATGTCTTCAGCCCAAACGATGTAGACTTGTGTCCAATTTACCTCGAGCGGGTCCTCTTTCGAGGTGATGCTTGGCTGACTCAAGTACTCTACCAATATGCCCCTACCCATCTGCCCCTTAAGAGCTGTGGCCAGCCGAGCAAGGTCATTGGCCTACTGGTTGAGATCACGAGAAATCCTCTCAGCTACGAACTTATTAAACTTAGTGGTAAGTTCTTCAACAAGGGCTTTATAAGCCTTCATTCGGTCTTCCCTGGCTTCGTACTCCCCTTGAATTTGGCCGACTACCAGTTGGCAGTCGCTGAGCAGTTTGACTTGCTTAGCTCTGAGCGTGAACGCCAATCTGAGGCCAGCTACTGTAGCCTCGTACTCGGCTTCATTGTTGGTTGCACGGAAACTGAAACGTATAGCGTAGGCCAACTCATCCTTTTGTAGGGAGACTAGGATGAGGCCAGCACCGCTAGCTGAATGGTTTGTGGACCCGTCCACATTAACTATCCAAACTTGGTGATCGTTGAAGCTTATCTCGGACTTGGGGATGTGGACTGGTTGGTCTGCTCCTGGTTGGCCAGGAAGCTACTTCTCATAGGGGATCTCGACTGTAAACTCAGTAATGAAATCTGCCACGGCCTGACCTTTGACGGCTTGTCGTGGCCGAAACTGGATGTCAAACTCACCCAATTCCATTGACCATTGTGCGAGGCGACCAAAGATCTCTGGCCTTTACAAGATCTGCCGCAGAGGATGGTCGGTTGGCACGACTATTGTGTGATCCTAAAAATATGGTCGGAGTCACCTGGCTGAGATGACTAGAGCAAACGCGAGCTGCTCCACCCATGGGTATCTAGACTCGGCTCCTCGGAATGCCCTGCTTGTGTAGTAAATGGGCCTTTGAGCTCCTTCTGCTTCTCTCATGAGGGCTGAACTTACCGCAGTCTCAGATACTGCCAGGTAGAGTAGAAGCTCTTCCCCTGGAACTGCTCGGGAGAGCAATGGAGGGGAAGCCAAGTAGGACTTGAGATCCACAAAGGCCTGCTCGCAAGCCGCAGTCCACTCAAATGCTTTCTTCAAGACGTTGAAGAAGGGCATGCACCGATCGGTTGCTTTGGAAATAAACCTGTTCAGGGCGGCCAGGCGGCCCGTGAGCTTTTGTACTTCCTTGGTTGTTCTTGGGGACTGCATCTCAAGGATGGCTTGGATTTTCTCTGGGTTTTCCTCGATCCCCCGTTTGCTAACCATGAATCCCAGGAACTTACCTCCTGAGACCCCGAATGCGCACTTGGTCGGGGTCGGGTTCAGCTTCATGTTGAACTTGTCCAGGGCCTGGAACGTCTCCTCCAGGTTGGCAAGGTGGTCGGCCGCTTCTCTGCTCTTTGTCATCATGTCATCCGCGTAGACCTCCACGTTTCTTCCGATCTATTTTTTGAAGATGAGGTTGACCAACCTCAGGTAAGTTGCTCCCGCGTTCTTCAGACCGAACGGCATGACCTGGTAACAGTAGGTTCCTTGGTTAGTTATGAATGATGTCATTTCCTGATCGTCCTCCTCCATCTGTACCTGGTTGTATCCCGAGAAGGCGTCTATGAAACTGATGAGTTTATGGCCACTGGTGGAATCTACCAGTTGGTCGATCCGTGACAAAGGATAACTATCCTTCGGGCAAGCCTTGTTGAGGTCAGTAAAGTCAATACACATGCGTCATTTGCCGTTGGCCTTCTTCACTAAAACCACGTTGGCCAACCAATCCGGATACCGCACCTCCCGAATGAACCTAGCCTCGAGCAGCTTTTCGACCTCCGCAGCAATAGCCTCATTTCATTCTTTGGCAAAAATTCGTTGCTTTTGCTTGACCGATTTGTGGAGACGATCAACACACAGGTGGTGGGTGATTACCTCGGGACTTATACCGGTCATATCTTGGTGCTTCCATGCAAAAATGGACTAGTGTCTCCTCAGGAAGTCGATCAATTCGACTCTCATGTCGGCTGAGAGAGCTGACCCTATCTGCACCTCCTGGTCTGGTCGGCTGTCGTCCAGACTGACTTTGATCAGGCTTTCCACCGGTTCTCCCTTTCGTATGAGCTCTTCGTTCCTAACCTCGGCTGTCTCGAGGATCAGGGCTTCCTTCAATTTGGGCTCTCGGAGGGATGTATTGTAGCATTCCCGAGCCGTCTGCTGATCAGCGCGGAGCTCGGCCACCCCGTGCTCTGTTGGGTACTTCTGCATGAGGTGATAGGTGGATGAAATGACCTTCAAGCGGTTGAGGGCTGGTCGGCCTAGGATGATGTTGTAGGCCGATGGATAGTCGACCACTACGAAGTTCTCAAATTGAGTGGCCTATTTTGGGCTCCAACCGATCGTGAGAGGCAGCTCGATCGATCCCAGTGGTTGGATCCTTTTCCCGGTGAATCTTGCAAGGGAAGATCTGACTAGATGCAACTTCTCTCGGCCAATGTTGAGCTGGTTGAAGGCTTTTGCAAATAGGATGTCTACCGAGCTCCCATTATCCACTACGATCCTGCGGATTTTGTAGTCGGCCAGTACCATGGTGAACACCAGGGGGTCGTCATGCGACTGCTGCACTCCTCTGGCATCTTCTTCTGAGAAGGTGATGACCTCCTCGCCCTTGATCGCTTTGACCGGTCTGTCAGTCGAGCATACTGTAGACACCCCATTTTTGATTAAACCAAACATCGGCCGGTTCCTGTGGCCTTCCAATGATGAAAAGAGCATCA
>JAUTBS010080089.1:0-13165 GCA_032361285.1 Aequorea victoria | reverse complement strand
GGATTACTTCCTGATTTCCCTCCTCAAATCTCTCATCTTTCCAACCAAACGCTTATCACTTAGGAAGAAAATAATAACTGACTTCCTTTTTCTTCTAACCTCATATTCTTTTTCCTTATTTATTTTATTTATTCCCCCTTTAATTAATTTAATTAATTAAGTATTAACAAGATAATTTATTTTCTCAATTAACGTTTTATAAATTCATTTAACTTATATTTCAGAATTCCTCTTTATTATTTTTATTTAATCAAGCTTTTATTTAGTTAGTTTATTTGTTAATTGATTAATTAAATTATTGAGTTAATAATTAGTTTTAAAAAAATTTAAAATTTTACTGGATTTTACAATATGGTTGTGTACCATTCCTCATATCCCGTGCCCAGTGCTCGGGGAGGGGCCATGACAACAATCGTGTCATCCACATATATTTCCACTTCCTTGTGAATCATGTCATGTAGTAGAGTAGTTTTCGCTCTCTAGTATGTTGCTCTGGCATTCTTAAGCCCAAAAGGCATAACTCTGTAGCAATATGTTCCTCATTGAGTAGTGAAAGTGGTCTTCTCCATATCTTCTGGTTCCATCAGGCTTGTCCTACAGCGTTGTCAACCAGGATATCTATGTGAGGCAATGGAAAGTCATTCTTAGGACTAGCCTTATTTAAATCTTGAAAATCCATGCAAACTTGAATTCTTTCGTCCTTTTTGGGTACTGGCAATATGTTAGCTACTCATTGGGGGTACTTTATCACCATGAAGAATCCTGCCTCAAGTTTTCTGGTGATTTCATCCTTTATCTTTACCAATCAGTCGGGCTTGACTCTACGCAGCTTTTGTTTTACGAGTTTGGCATTGGGAAACAAAGAAATGTGGTACTAGACAATCTCAAGGTCGATTATAAGCATATTCGCGTATGACCAAGCGAAAATGTCTTTGTACTCTTTTAACAAATTAACCAATTCTTCGCGTTCTTTTAGGATTAAAGTAGAGCCTATTTGAACTTGCCTATGATTTTGTTCATTACCTAGATTTATTGTTATGATTTCTTCCATAATGGGTTGGGCACGCCTCTCTTCTTCAAATTCAATCATATCTTTTATGTTTTTTTTGGAGTTTCTTCATTATTTTATCTAAATTATCAGGATCCACACATTCTATCTCAGGCATAGCGAGGTAAGCAAAATTCTCTTTTATTTTATTATTGAAAATGGGAATTACAAATGAAGACTCAATAAAAATAAAAAGATTAGATATGGACTTAACTAATAATCGAGTCTTTACATCAAAATCAAAACTAGACTCATTGGATGCGGACTCACCACTTGAGTCCTCACTAGACTCAAATGATTCGACATTCATGTTGACGAAGTTATCAAAACTCTGGTTATTTAACTTTCCTTTGGCATTCATAATCTTATGTAGGCTTGAGAGTTCTTTTGGTTTCATCATCATCACTGCAACACCTTCAAGAAAACCCTCAAGGTTGAGGTCGACTAAGAGAAGTTCTAATGAAAACTCATCCATGAAGTTGATATAATCGACTGACACCTTCTCTGATTCTAGTTTTCTTTCTACTTCGTCATTAAGATGTGGATGGAGTTTGAAGAAGATCTCGAGACCTGGGTATATGATCTTGGTTTCCTAATCCATCTATGGCTCCTGATATTCGCAAAAGGGTAAGGTGTCCCCCTCTTGGACCCATTTCCCATTCATTATTGTGGTCATTGTTGTCTTTTGATACTTTGGATCCCTTCCTTCCATCTTGGATCTCGCCCTCTCTCAAGCTTCCTTCACCATCTTGATTTCTAGGTCCCAAACCCATTTTGGGGAAGAATCCCATATTATTCATCATTGCTGCAACACTCGAGTTCACATAATCATTCAAAGGGTACTTATGTAAAGTTTCTAGCTATGGCTCATGGTTGATATGGAAACTATCTCTGAAATTGAGTCCCGTGAGGAGTGATGCCTCTTGGTTGGGCTGAATCTCTAACATTGGGTGGTTATTCTCGATGACTGGTCGGATTGTCGTGGATTACCAGCATTGCATCCTCTTAGACCATCTTGATCTTCTAATGTAGGGTAAAGAAGACGGCCTTCAAGTAGTGGATCCAATGCCTTCCTAGAGTAAGTCGAAAGAAGATGGCACGTTTAGGACTTGGAATTCCACATCTGACATCATCGGTCCAATCTCTAGCTTTAAAGTCATTGTTCCCGCTACTTACCTATGGGTATTGTCATACGCCCAAACTCCCTGAGTTGATGACGTGAATTCTTCTAAATTCAATCCCAGACACTGTGATGTTCATAATAGGCAGACATTCAAGGCCAAACCATTGTCTACTAGCATGATCGGTACCCACTTCTGCAAGCATTCTACTGTGATATGAAGAGGTTTATTATGGTTGAACCCTCCTAGTGGGTTGATCTGTGAAGGCCACCACACTGTTCAGTTGTATTTGGCCTATCATCCCTACTAGCTGCTCTGGCGTATTCTCTATGTACACATGGGCCTTGTTGAGTGCATTCAATAAGGCTTTTCGATGCTTGTGAGAAGCTATAAACAAGCCCCAAACTGAAATATTGGCTTGCATCTTTTTCAATTGCCTTAATACCGAGTCCTCTTCCTCTTCTTCCCTCTTCTCGGGCTTAATAGTTATCTCTTCTCTCCTAGGTCTATCTTATTCTAGAAATGGGGGTTTGAAGTGCCTCCCTCCTCAGGTTAAGTGATCGACTTCTTCTGTGTCTGACATGTACCAAGTATTATCTATCTCTTCTTGGCTTAAGCGTAGGTAGTCGAACAACCTATAGTGGTCTCTCTATTCTTCGCCTTCCAACAAAAATGATTGGTACATATCTTCCAACATGTTGACATGGTCCTTTTATGGGGGCTTACCCAAGGCTTGGGTGGGTGGGATGAGATTATAAGGGAAGACTGGTCAAAGATTGGGGTTTGAGAGGTTCTGGGGACTAGGATCTTTGGCTTACATGGGTTCACAGACTCGATCTCTTGGTTCCATGCAGAATTATCAGTCAGCTTTGTTGGGTCGTGCCACTAAATCTTGACATTATTCAAATCCATCTCCTCGAAATGGAATAGGGTTCCATACTTTCCTTCTCTTCTCGCCTGTAGTGAATGTCTTCATCTTCCTCCATCGTGGTGGGGAACTGGGGAAGTTGTTTCCCATGTAAGGAATGGAAATCATTTTTTCTTCCTCTTTATCTATTTTCATGTCATCCCTGGACCGCTTTCTTGACTGTCAAAATCCAACTATAGGTCTGGGCTGGCTCATCAGCAGAATCTAAAGACACGGGTTGAACTGTTGAATCTCTGGCTGGATGACATTGATGTTTGATAGGGGTGGAACTGCATAGTTTGGTAGAGGATTAGTATTGACATTAGGCTTTTGAGTGGTAGGGGTGCGATCTTCTTGGCATCAATAAGGTCTTGAACTTCATGGAAAAGTCTGTAGCAGTTGTTGGTAAGATGGTCGTGATTTTGATGGAATGCACAGTATTGTGCAGCATTGTAATATGGTGGCAGAGGATTAGGTAAAGGTGTGGGGTCAAGGGGCTGATGTGTCCTACTTTCACAAGTTGGGTCAAAACCTCAGATAAGGTGAGGCTCTCAAGGTTGGAAAATTATCGACGGGGTCGAGAGTTATACCGAGAGTTTTGTAGTACCTATGTCCAGAGCATTTACTTCGATTGTCTTAGCATTGGATGGCTGAGCCTGGTTGCTGGTTCTCCCATACCTTCTCTGTCTTGCTGGGTTACTTTGCCCTCCATCTAGGACTCTTGTTTGCATAACATCTTCTATCTAAGTCCCAACCTCAAATAGTTATTCAAAAGTGATCAGAGGTTGGATGATAAGGTGCTTCATGAATTTTGATTGGAAGTTCTTCACCACTTGTCAGACCTGGTCTTTATCGAAAGGTCGGATAGTCATCTTTGCGCTCTCTATCTCCCCAAAAACTCTAAGAAGCTTTTTTTGCTGTCTTGTCAAGTGGTCTCTAATTCCCTTGTAGTAATGTCCAACTGCATTTTATAGGAGTACTGAGCCACAAATATGTTCACTATGTCTTCCCAGGCATGTGTCTTGGAGGTTTTGAATGTTAGAAACCATTGGAGGGCTGCTCCCATAAAGAATCTCTGAACAGTTGTCCTAACAATTCTTCTCCTATACTCATGGGCCTCAAGGCTCCTACGTACATTCTCAAATGAACTTTGGGATCTCCAGTCCTTCCAAACTTGTCCATGTTTGGAATCTTGAACTTATCAGGTAACAATGCTTCAGGAAATTGGGACAAGACTTTGATGTCTATCATGTAGTCGTCGACAACCTTTGTTTTCCTCAGGACACTTTTAATACCGTCAATCTTTTCTAATCCAGCCTTGAGGGTGAGAAATTCCATGGCAGGATTGGATTATGGGTTTAGTGGATCACCACAGGAACCGAGTTGGGTATTTAAGGGTTCAAAGGGTCATGATTGGCAAGGTGTGTTGTAGGTGCATAGGGATTCATGGGCTCAAGAGCACGAACAGTAAGTTGTAACATCGACACCGGCATGTTGGCCATGTTTTTTTTAAGGCTTTTCATAATTGACACCATGTCTTCGACAGTTGGTTGTACAGCCATCGAGACTGATTCTTCGTGAGAACCTCTCTCTAGCTTGTTGTGAGTCGGATCACGGACCCACGAGGACTCGACTAACTTCAACTTTGTTTTATGCACAATCTGAAGGTTATAGAATAAAGAGAAAAAATATTCTTTTTTAGATATCTTGATTTTTTTTCTAAATTCTCGAATCACTGTGACTCCCTTGTATGACGCTCACACGCGAGGACAGAACAAGCAAAACAGACAATCTTATACATAGACTAGAAAATCACATGCAAGCATTGAGTTCTATTCATGACTTAGTCGGGGTTCATGTCCTAATTGAAGAGTTTTATGGATATTATATATGCACTTAAAAGCTTTTTGGGTAGTGAGTTTGGTCATCCCCAAGCAAAAGTTTCAGAGTACGTTTATCCATTCCACAGTGTGCACGCACACTTGTTTTGACAATCGTACACCTACACCTTTTTGATATACCCTAGATGAGGGTACTTAGCTTGAGAGGTAGCTACTTTGCTAAAATTTGCAAAAGTGACCAATACTCTCCTATCACATAAAAAGATGAAGAGAGAAGATGATATGAGTGCAAAAGTCCTAGTTGTAGCAAAGTCAAAGTCAAACCAAGGCAGCATCAAATAAAAGAGAAAATGTTCTAGTAGCAGTTAATCAATTGGGAAAAAACATGTAGAATACTTATATTGCCACAAAACTTGTCATTACAAGAACCAGTGCCAGGAATTGAAGAAGAGTATGGAAGAAAACAGAAAGGGAAAAAAGGCAGCGTTAGAGTTTGTCAGTTTTACAGATGATCAATCATATAATGAGGCAGACGTTGATTTACTTTTAGCTTATTTCAGCAGTAATTTTCTTTCAGAAACGTGAATTTTAGATTCTGATTGCTCATACTATATGTGCCCTAAAAAATAATGGTTTGATACTTATAAACCTTGTGATGGTGGTACTGTTCTAATGGGGAATGATGCAGAATATAACACCATTGGAATAGGTACAGTCAAAATAAAGATGTTTGACGACATTGTTAGGATTTTAGGTAATGTCAGACATATTCCAAAGCTAAATAAAAATTTAATTTCTTTGGGATCTTTGAATTTTTCAGGTTGTGTGTACACAGCAAAGAGTGCAGTAATGAAGATCAGCAAGGGTGCACTTGTGATCATGAAAGGACAGAAGATTGGTAAAGAATACAGTGATAGGTGGAGTTGTACTTACAACATCTACAGAGTCAGGCAACAGTGATAGATGTTCACAGCAGCAGTGGCTGAACGAACATGGACCTTATACAGTTGTAAAAGGTAGAGAGAAAAAGATTTGAAGACATGGTTAGCTTTGCTGTAGTCACAGATAGTGAAGATCTTTCTTCAGACAGGAAAGGTACAAGCAGCACAGACATAAATAAATGACTAGTAATTAAGTTAGAGAAGATGAAAAATGTAAGGACCCGTTTTTTGCCAGTATTTTAACCTAGGCGTAATTCAACCCTAATCGAATTAACAAGTGTTCAAACCCTAGAATTTGAATCAAATAAGCCCTAATAGTGTTAATCAAGGGTTGAAAGACTATTCAATGTCATCAAATAGTGACTTGAAAGACTAATAGAGTGACTAATTTCACAAGACTAAATTAATTTAATTTCTAAATTCTTAATTTTCACCTATAAATACCCCCCATTCTCCACACTTTCTTCTCATTTCTCCCAACTCCACTCTCTCTCTAAGCTCTCCCCCTCCCTCCATTTCGGAAGCCCCCCTTGAAGAGAAGAAAAAAAAAAGAGAAGGAGAAGAAGAAGAAGAAGAAGGAAGAAAAGAAAGGAAAGGAGATCCAACACTAAAACTTAGTATCTTCTTCTAAAACCAAGAAACACTCTAAGTAAGAATCTTCTTAGAACTTTTTATTTTTTCCCTAATACCATGTTCTATAAGCCATCTTTCTATAAGATAAAATCTATGGTCAAAAAGAAATGAAAGAAGATGAACCAAGGATGTGTTTAAAAACCATTGTTCTATGAACCTTTCAAATAAGCCACAAATGAAGAATGAATAATATAAGAACTCTTTGAACTTCTCATTTCTTCCAAAAATAATGTTCTTAAACCCATCTCTCTACAAGATAAAAATGGTGGACTAAAAATAGATAGAAATCAACTAAGGACTTTAGAACCATGGATGTTAGTTTAGACCTTACTTTATGGACATTTTAAAAGGGAATTAAATGAAGAACAAATATTGTAGAGACATTTTGTGGACCTTTATATGCTTATATGATGTTGTTATAATGTGTTTTCGATATGCCTTGTTTGGGTAAAAATAAAGAAAGTTGTTGTTTTATTAAGAACATCAAAACAGAGAAAAACAGAGTTATATTTAAGCACTTTCAACAATTTTCGTGTGAACCAAACATGGCCTAAATAAAAACCTGTTTTTACCATAGCCTCTTTATTATGTTATAACCATGTATAAATTCTGGTTAAGATTAAAAATATATTTTTGAACCCCTTTGACATTTTAAACAAATTTGTGACAGTTGAGGTAGATTGATAGTCAACTTTGAACCTTTATATCTCTCTCCATAAAAATCTTCTTAAGTTGATCCACATATCCAGAGATAGATCTATGAGTCTAGAATCATCCCCATTTTACAGAAGTCACTTTAAGTTAGTAAATTTTGAGATATACCATTGTTTCCAAACAGGTCCCTATTTCAACAGCCCCTGTTAAATTAATTTTTAGACCCTTTGCTGTTCACAACCAGACTTTGGTCTCTTCACGGAAAATGTAGATATCACCGTTATATAGTCCTCTGTAAATGTTTAGATTTTTTCATGGATATTTGATAATTTTAAAGTATTTTAGATCTCTGTGACAGATTCTGAAAATGTTCTCTGTTCTGAAATATTAGTTGTTTGATGCTCCATGAACCTTAAGTCTTGTTTGTTTCTTATTTAAGCATCATCCATGAGTTTTAATGATGGTTTATTGCTGGAATATTAGTTTATTGATCTCAACATATGTTATGGCTTATCTCATGCATGGACTAAGTCTTGGGTGGGATGTATACCTCGTGTCTAGCTCGGCTAGGGTGATTTGTTATTGAACCTTGTGTCGGTTGTTATCAAGTTCACGTGGATGTGACTTGGGTTGAGATTGTGGTTTTGTGATGGAGTGGGTGGGATCCCTTCCATGTTGTGACCATTTGATATGTATCGTGTTTTGTTGATGCACCGTGTTGAACTAAGACTTTAGCGCAGCAGTCAATGACTTCATCCTTGGACAGTCATGAGCTTGTTGGGTATGTTATTCGGCTACGACTCATGGTGTGGCAATGTGGGTCTTCGGGATAAGTTCTAGCTGGGAGGCTTATGAGTCAGTAGTAGCAGGTAGCTCGCTGCATCTCATAACCTGCATACGGGGAGCTTTGTTTCTAGCCGGGGGGGCTTATAGTGCAGTTGGAGCTGGGAGCTCGTTGTGTTTCATAGCCTGCATATGGGAAAACTGTGTCCGACTATCTGTGGCCTAAACTGCCCAAGTTTCAGCTACAAAAATTTATGAGTTGTTAGTACCCAAGTGTCGGGTGGTGGTCGGGTGTCTTGTCGGATTCTTTCGGCATAAAGGAGTCTGGATTGAGTTTTAGAGTTTCATCATCTCCGTATATCACATTCTGGTATATTTGTTATATGTACTTACGTGTAGAAATATTTGGTTCGGGAGATTTTTTCTGGGCTTCGTAGCTCATAGCATTTCATGCCAGGTTATGAGGGAGGATCCGTACCAGAGGAGCAGAAAGAAGACTGCGTCGAGCCGTGGCTTAGTGCTAATTGTAATTTTTATTAAGTTTCAGTTTTAATTTTTGACTTGTAATACTTAAAACAGGGAGTACAATGTGAACTGCAAGAACACTTATTATTATATGTTAAATATTAATCATGTGTGGGATGTTTTGTCTTAGTATAACCTTAAATACTATTATTATGTCTCTTAACGAACCGGGAATTTTGGGGCGTTACATTTCTCTCTGTGTGAGAAGATTACAATAGTAAATAGCTCACTACAATAAATGTTCACACACTCTCAAAAGGATTTACAATGAATGACGTGAGGAATAAAAATAGAGACTGGAGTGTAAGAGCAGTAATTGAGCTGTAAGAGATTTGCAGTGGTATGCTTTGGTTTCTTTCAATAGAACAGTAGAGCGATGATATTGAATGTCTTCAGTGATTGAAATATTCAAACTTTAATCCTTATATAGTTGTTGAAAGGCAAGAGCTGTTGGGAGCATTTAATGGCGCAATAAATGCTGACAAAAGAGCCATTGGAAGCTTCAGGAATTTGAATTTTCCGCGCCAGTGTCGACACAAAAGGTCTTGGTGTCGACACAATGAGGTTGAAACTGGGTTGTGTCGATGCTTTCTTCAGAGGTGTCGACACATCTGAACATTTCTGTCAGAAGGGGTCGACTCAACAAACATAGGTGTCAACTCAACCTTGAATTTAAGTAAACCAAAAAACTGGGTGCTTACTGGAAGCCTCTGGTGTCGACACTTACCTCATGGGTGTCGACTCAACCTTGAAATTCAGTAGACCAAAAAATTGGGTGCTCACTGGAAGCCTCTGGTGTCGACACTTACCTCAAGGGTGTCGACCCAAGCGTCTGTAGGAGCTTTGTTTCGACTCAGCCTTCACTGGTGTCGAATAAAATTGCTTCAAATATCTCGACGAATCATCTTTGTGTCGACTCAAATGCATGTTGGTGTCGATACTTTCTTCTGAATTTTAAACTTCCTCAGGTTCTGTTTTGGCTTAAACACTGTTGCATAGCCTTAATACTTTGTACATCATTTTATTTGATTTTTGGTGCCTTTAAATCTTCAAAATACTTACTTATGCACTCTTAAACATTAGTGGACATCAAATTAATATGTTGTTATATATCAAAATCGAATTTGGGACTTGATTGAATAACCATTGGGCTAACAATCTCTTCCTTTTTGACTATGACAACTATTAATTTGCTAAGATAATATTAAGATTGAAAGAGTAAGAACTCCCCCAAAATATGTACATGAGATTTAAAAGAAGTGAAACGGATCAGAGCATTGATATATTACAAAACAGAGCATTAGGATTGATTAATATATGCATCAGAGCATAGCGTGAAAAACACTAATGTGGCACATTCAATATCCAAGCATATTCATACATAAGAGAGGTTTTGGTGAGATGGTAATCATTTGATCTGAACAGATGTATCAGAGAATATGAATCAGATCAAGATTAGGCATATATCAAGGCATGTGCAGGCATATGCATTTGATGAAATCAGAGCATATATGTATATTAAAAATAGAGCATGATGTGAAAAAGACAGAATATGAATGATTAGAGCATGATATGAATTCACAAAGTACAGAGAAAAATTGTTCTATTTGTTACTCCCCCTTTGTTACTTAATCATTTAACAAAGTATTAGATTAAATTAATAATCAAATTAATCATCAAATTAATCACTATTTCAAATCAAATCAATCACACTAGTTCTCCCCCTTTGTCATAGCAAAAAGGAGGGAAAGGAACGATGGATCAGAGTATAAATGGAATTGCAAGAAGTATGTATCAGAGTAAAAAAATAATTATAAACAATATTAGAGCAGAGATATAATATGAATGTATGGGAGCATAAAGAATGAAACAACCATTCATATTAGAAATATATTCATCCATCAAAGGTATTTCATCAGATCAAAAGGAATTCAAACTTCAGAGATTAAAAACAAAATCAAGGCTCAGCATCGTCCATAAATTTCTTCCAGGCTTGGTCCTTGGCTTTTTGTTCTTTGCTGGTTGCTCCCCTTTCATTTGCATAGCGAGATCTTTGTTCTTTATTTTCAACTGCAGCCAAGGCATCAAAAGTAGCTGCCAACTTTTGTTCTGCTTCAAGCTTCTGTCGTGCAACTTTTTCTTCTTTGGTTTCCTTGGGCTGGGGCAGATGATCCAGCACTATTTTTATGCAGGTCAAGTGTTCTTCTATCTTCTCAGTATTTTCTCGTACAATAATTTCTATCCCTTGGTCATAGTCTTTCTGAAGTTCTATCAGAATGTATTTGTTGCATTCCACAATGGCAAATAGACTTGTTTCCATAGTCTTTGCTAATGTCCTTCCAGCATCGTTGCAACTTCAACATCCTTGACGAGGATTTTGTTTGTTTTCTCTAGCTTTTTGACTTTTTCGGTCAGAAGGCGCGTGCTATGAATCATATCAAGATGATCTGATTCAACTTGGGCTTGGAAAGAATTGAAGGAAGATGAGAGAGATTGAGCATAGAAACAACTTCACATAGACCAACTGAGGTAGGAGCAGAGGAGGTTGAAGGACCAGCAGGAGGAGAAGCATGAAAGTGGGATAGAACAAGAGCAGATAAGGAATCAGGAGCACTAGGAGGAATGAGAAGAGAATCTAAGTCAATATGAGTAGATGTGGGAGGTGGAACATCATCAGAAGAAAGAGCAGGAGTAGGAGTAGATAAAGGATCATCAGTGGAAGGTACACTGGAAGAGGAAGTAGTACCTCTTCGTTGTGTGGTCCATACACCCTCAACTTTATCAATATGCATGTGTTTAAGGGTAGTAGGTCCATACAAGTCATGTTTAGAGAATGGAACAACTTTTTCATTTTCAATATCAATGTTAAAATAACAAAAGACTCTTGTTAAGAGCATCCCATGTGGAAGAGAAGCATTGGTTCTTGCATAGGAGTGCAACATGTGAGAAATGAACAGATATTCCAAATGAAGAGATTTCCAATTAAGGAAACACCACATGACAAAGATTTGAGAATATGTAATATCACTAAATTTTCCTAACTGAGGTAGGAAGATGTGGTTAACAATGTGATGCAGAATTCTCATTTCGGGCTTTAAGAAATTAGCCTCTAAAGGCTTTGCTAGAATCAAAGTCTGGATTATCAAAGCTTAATTTTACAGCATCAGAATAAGAAAAGCCTTCACAATTAATAGGTTTTTGTTGATAATTAACACAGATATCTCTTTCAAGTATCCCAAGAATCTTATTAAGCAGACTAGGGGACAAAGTAATTGAAATACCTTTCACCCAGGTGGTGATGGTAGAAGATAAAAGAGAAGAGGGTTGAAAATGTGCATAAAAAGATTTGATGAGAGTTAGGTAATAAGGATCACGAATTTGTAAGAATTTTTCCCAACCCAGATTAGTGAAAAAGGTCTTGACCATCATACAAATATTTTCAAAATAGGGAAGGCCAATGCTACGGCGTGGTGCGATCTTGCGGAAAAAAAAAGAAGAGAAGTAATGGACCTTAATCTCGGGGGATTTGAAGGAAATCACCTCAGAGGCAACCACAACAGCTTGAGTCGGTCCAGTTATAGCAGCACTCGCCGTAGGTGTTGGTCCCGTTTTCTTCTTCTTCGCCGCTCTAGAGTTTTTATTGCTAGGGCCGATTGGATTATTGGAACCCTTTCCCATCATTTTTGGAGGCTTTTCGATCGATTGATTGAAGGAGGTTTAAGATTGAAAGAGAAGATGTGGGTCGACACAATTAGGGCTTGAAACTGCACAGGAGGCAAGCTGTTTAGAGAGAGGTTGTGAGGGAATATAATGACATTTAAAATAGCGTATGTATATATATATAAAACAACTTTGGGTCAACATAAATCCCATTTGGTGTTGACACAAATTTTATCCCGTGAAGAAGTCCTGAAGCATGAGACGAGGTGTCGACACAAACTCTAATGGGTCGACACAAACAATTAACAAAACCAAAAAAAGAAAAGGCAGCAACAGGGCATACAGATTTGTGTCGTCCCATTGTCCAATGGTGTCGACACAAAAGCACACTGGGTCGACACAAACACCAGTGTGTCAACACAAAAGATGTACAAAAACACTGAACGACGCATATCAGTAAATAGCAGTAAAAGGGCATTTTATCAGTCAAATATCAGCAAAGTTTAACATGCCAAGATTTTTACAAATAGCATTAAATCTATCTTTTTGAAGTGGTTTAGTGAATATATCAGCCAATTGTTTCTCAGTGCTAACAAATTTTAATTTCACATCCCCTTTCTCAACATGATCTCGAATAAAATAATATCGAATTACAATATGATTGGTTCGAGAGTGTTGAATTGGATTTTTAGTTAAACATATTGCACTGGCATTATCACACATAATAGGAATATGATCAAAAAGTAATTTAAAATCCTCAAGTTATTGTTTGATATACAATGTTTGCGCACAACAACTACCTGCAGCTATATACTCAGCTTCAGCGGTGGATAAGGCAACTGAATTTTGTTTCTTGCTTGACCAAGAAATCAAGGAATGTCCAAGAAAATGGCATGTTCTTGAGGTACTCTTGCGTTCCACTTTGCATCTGGCAAAGTCAGCATCAGAGTAACTCAACAAGTCAAAAGAAGTATGACTTAGATACCATAGTCCTAACTCAATTGTGCCTTTCAAATATCTCAGAATACGTTTGACAGCAATTAAGTGTGATT